>JAOVYU010000029.1:9763819-9778470 GCA_025674565.1 Synodontis membranacea
CTGGGTTCTCTTTATCTACTTTGAGGACTTGTGTGAAAATCTGATGATGTTTCAGGTCATATTTAAGCAGAAATGTACACAATTCTAAAGGGTTCACAAACTTTCAAGCACCACTGTATGTTAAATACTACTTAGTAGTAATAATAAATAAGTAATAAATAAGTCTGCAGTATTGTTCAAAACCGAACTCCAAACTGGACCTGGCTATGGAAATGAAGTTCAGGGTGTACGTAAAGCTATGCATTTTAACATTTTTAGATGTTACTCGTATATATTTTACATCATAGTAAAGTACAATTCATGCCCTTTCAAAACAAAACAATAACTTGTAATTTTCTTAGGTTTTCTAACGATAATTGTTTGATTACACAATGACAAAAACAAAGGACTTTCTTAGTTATTCTTAGTAAAATGCTGCAGTGTTTTAGAATTCTACTGGGTCTAGACGGTTAAATGCTTATTGACAAAACACAGCAGCCCCTAGACCTGCATTAGATATATAATAAGTTTTTATTTATCATTCTTACTTGCAATTTTTTCTAAGGAGTAATGTGGCAATTGATACTGCAGATGTGATTTACTGCAATTAAGCTGAAAAAACTAAATTACTAAAGTAATCCTTAAAATATTTCTTATGGTTAAATTCAAGATTTGCATTAGAAGATGGAGTAAAATCTCACTATATAGACCTACAAGCACACACACACACACACACACACACACACACACACACACAAACCTGTGCTCTCTCTCCATCATACTTGTATTCACAGGTGAAAGCCGCCTCATCAAACCTTTTCATCACCTCCCCTACTCCCTTAGTTGGGTGGGCCAGCATGGGGCGCAGTGGAACACCTAGAAAACATATATAAAATCTTAGACACGAGTGGCTGCCTAGGAAAATCCATTGGAGATCACCGTGGCTGAAATCTGGCAAACAAGATGAAAAATCACACATTTCACCAAGAATGAAGTGGAATTACTTTTATCTATCTTTCCTTCTTACTGACTTCTAGGCTTTCTGCAAGCTAGCTTAATAAATGATGCAGTAAAAACATTCAATCTGCCTAATGTCGGAAACCTTGGTAATCACATGTGATTTTATCACACATTCTGATTAAGTTTTTGTGCATAGCAAATGAAACGTATGCATAACCAGTTTAATTTGTAAGACTATATTATCTGTCATGATTTACATGCACCTATGCCATTAGATCACCATCAAAACACAGAATAGCACACTGTAATAATCTTTCCAAAGTGTAAATAATTATGATTTTTATGATCCCTCCTTACTGTACAAATGGGCATGTGATAGCCTAATAATATCTCAGGGTAACACTGAAACAGGTTACAATAATTCCTTCTGAGAACTTTCAGATGGTGTCTTAAGCACTCTTAAAGTCATGCATGTTGTAATTATGATTTTAATACTACTCAACATTGTCCTTTTTATATAAAATAAACAGTATTCAACGAATAAAGCATGATAAGGACTGCTGGTCTAGGAAAGTTATTTTTTAATTATCAATGTGTCATGCTTTATAACCATTTAACAGAAGTTTGTGAAGGGTGTGACCCTGCCTCGTGCAGAGCGATATTTTGGAATCTGCAAAATTATGTCAGGATCCACAACCACAATCACCACAGCCCTGACCAGGATAAAGAATTTACCAAAGATGAATGAATGTATAATTACTGTGGTATGTTCAGGGCTTCTGAATAGTTCATCAGTCTGTTGGCTATAAATAAAGTGTGATATGAAGATTTGAAGACAGTTTCCATCATCATATTTATCATTTGCCATCTTTATTAATTTCAGTTACATTTAATATTTAATTAATAAAGTAGATTTTCTACATATTCTGAGCTTTTGACAAAGTTCTTTAAATATTTTTTGTTTGATAGAGAATCTTTAAATAAAAATTCCTCCCCCTTTCACTTTTGGTCTAAAATCCTTCACTTCTACATGTGAGATAGTGTAAAAGAGAAACTATTTTATAAGTCTGTAGTTTTCTGATCTATATACACCACATGGAATATTTTACCATTCACCATCCATGTACACACAACCACCTACAAATAAGGCACAAACAGCACACTAGTGACACTAGATAGGGCTGATTACCTGGAGTAAGTTTACAGTGATTGGGTAGTTCATCTATGCCCAACTTCAACATGACAGGGATGATGACATCATAATTTGGCATTTCACTAGATAGAGCACAACAAAAGCTGGTAAATTATGCAAATTTTAAACAGGGTTTTAGACCAAAATAGTTCATTTTAATGCCTCCATGCTAGGCTTGTGATAAATTAACATATTTGAAATGCATGCAATCATAAATACATAATAAATGCAAAAACTCTAAGCCAAGCAAAAGGACCATGTAACATCATGTTGCAGAACTTTCCATCAAACATTGATGAAACACAATGTCACTATGTCAGCTTTTCAATTTGACAGACAGTGAAAGAATGTTGGGGTGTATACCAGTAAGTCTGCTTAAGGATGAGTAGTTTTTCCTCAAGCCACGCTCTCCTGCTGTCTGCACTCATCCCCTTTCCTGCATCGATCACAGCTGGCGGAAATTCTGAACATACACATACATATATACGTATAAGATTTACTTACATATATACACATATATATACACAAACACACACACACACACACATTTGCCTTAGAGAGGTTCAATAACTAATCATTTAGTTAGTTAGAACAAAAAATTTGAACAATATTAGAATTTTTATTAGTTAGACAGTTTATATACAGTACCAGTCAAAACCTTGGACACACCTTCTCATGGTTTTTCATTATTTTATTAAAAGACGTTTAATGTCTTTAAGTAATGATGGACTGTGGTGCCTATTTAATTGAGTGGACCTTAAAATAATAAGGATTACTACAGTTGTCAAAATAGGGTTATTTACTGTACACCAGCATTACCTGAGGACACAACACAACTGATGGTCTCAAATGCATTAAGAGGCAAGAAATTCCACTAATTAATTAGGACAAGGTACATCTGTTAACTGAACAGCATTCCATCTGACTATCTCAGGAAGCTGGTTAAGATAATTCCAATATTATCATCAAGGAAAACAGTAGCTACATTGAAGTATCTAAAATATGAAACATTTAACACTTTTTTTGTTGACCACACAAATCCACATTATTTCATAGTTGTGATGTCTTCAGCATTGTTTTAATAGACAAAATAAAGAAAAACCTATGAACGTGCATGTACCTGTACTTACTTACTAATTGCACATCAATCAGCTCACAGAGACAGGTCTGTTCTGTTAAATTTATGTTGCGGTTTGAAAAATGCAACTACAAGTCACCATTTTGTTAGCCTGTTGGCTGTTTTTGTTCATTAATTTGCCGAGAGCAGAGAAGGAGGAGTTATTTGTTACAGCGCTCTTGGAGCTGGAGGATTCAATGTGTGTTTTCATTTTTATGAATCTGTTTATACACTGGAAAGTCTGACTACTATTTGTGATTTAATGAAACATTTATTCAAGTTAAATATTTTTTGTGCAGGCCTATTTGTAGGTCTATTTTATTCCATCTGTTTTACTCCGTTCACAGCAGTGCTGCAGGTGGGTGATGTGTGAATAATCATTTACTGATGTTTATGCTGCTAAAACAAAACCCTTCTTGTGAAGGAAAAAAAAAAAAAAAAAAAAAAAAAAAAAACACAAGTTGCTTTGGCATTTTTTAATTGGTCACAGACACTCGTCCATTCTAAATAGTACATTTTTATATTGTCGTTTAAAGGTAAACGGTCAGGTAATGAGCTAATGGTCAGAAAAAGCAAATTCTTAATGAACATTCCTAATTTGGAAAGAATGGTATAGGCATTACAGCACTTCTGATGTGGTCTCACACTTATTAGGGGACAATTGGCTGCTCAGGTGTATCCAAAATTATGTTACTTACAAGTAAGCAGATTAAAGGTCTAATTAAATTTGTGGCATTCACATGTTAACTCAGCATGACGTCCAAAGAGCTGTCACTACAAGCCTTCATCAGGCTAAAAAAATCAAAACAATCTTATCAAAGAGATAACAAAAACATTAGGTGTGTTCAAAACAACCATTTTCTATATTATTAAAATGAAAGAACACAAAAGGCCTGTAAGACAAGAAAAAGCAACCGTAATGGATGACAGAAGAATTCTTTCCCTGGTATAAATAAATAAATAAATAAATAAATAAATAAAAACTTCACAATGGCTGACTATATCAAGAACACACTCCAGGAGGTAGGCATATCTGTCTTAAAGACAACAATCAAGAGAAGACTTCACCAGGGTAAACACAGTGAGTTTACCACAAGATGTAAATCAGTGCCAATCCTCAAAGACATGAAGACCAAAATGACAATAAGAGAGTGGTGTGGAGAAGGCGAGGAACTGCTCAAGATCCAAAGCATACGTTCATAGTATGGTGTATGGATGCCAACAGAACTGGTTCTTTTGTATTTATTGAGGATGTATTCTGAATAGGGTTGTACGATCACTTCAGATTCAGTCAAATCCTTCAAAACACATTTGACAGCGCAGACAAACAATGCCCCGATATATACATTGATGGCATCCCAATATTATTTACATTATACTATTATTATACCTATTTTACAGCAAAGACGTGGATGGTTTTACAGGGAGATTTGTAAGATTTGTCATTTGTATGTGATGTTTACCTTGACCTGGTGGAGTCAGACATACTGCTTGACTCAGAGCTGCTAAAACACTCTGTTCAGCCAATCCAATCCTCAGTTTGCCTGCCAATGACCTGCCAACCAAAACCAAGCACTCAGTCACAATATACACAGGGTTACACTTGTATTAAGTACATATTTAATGCCACTGATTAGTAGAAATTTATATCCAACCTAGCTGATATGTTGGCCAGTAAGTGTACACAGTTTTATAAAGCCCAGGAACACCACTGTGTCCGATTACTCATACCAAGCACAAGCAATTACTTTTATAGTTTCATATTACCATGTCACTTTTACTGCTAATGCTATTTGGTCAGCAAGCTAATTTATTTCTGGCAATAAAACTACCGATGAGTGTAAATACAAGAATGCATATCTTTATTTTTAATAAATGTGCAAAGCAATACAGTCTGACATACTGGTATGTGAAGTACAGTTAGATTCTTAAAACCTAGTCATATATTTTAAAGTAATATTTATAAAGATGTTACATATTTCGAGTTCAAAGGTGTCACTGACCGCACAATGTATCTGGCCTCTGAGAAACGACAAGCAACAAACAGACCCTTAATGATGTCAATTTTCTTATTCATTGCCTGCAAAAAGAGGATGAGAGGGTGCAATTAGAAAATAACAGGGATGGTCAGCAGTGGTTCGCAAACATTTTCAGTTGCTAATTTAAAAAAAAAAAAAAAAGTTTATATGCAAGTGTTCGTTTTAGAGTCAGTCAGACCAACAGAAAAAATAAAAGCCTTTTTTCTGTTTAAACTGAAATGAATGTTTTTTTTTTTTTTTTTTTACTATTTACCTCCTTAATATTGGTAATTGTTGTAAACTATATACTTGTTTAATATTAGGCAAGTCCAACACACTGAAAGATTTTAATTCACATTAACAAACTCAAAACATTCTCTATTTACCCAGACAGAAAGCAAGGGTGCTGCATCTCAGTGCACCTTTCAAGCACCGAACTAAAACATTATTAATCTGAGATGGAGGAAGGGAACAGGGCTTTCAGAGACTGAGGGTTAATATTAGAGTTCGAAACACCTACAAAAGTGCCAGTCATTCAGATTAATGTGTTTACTGGCTCATCTGCTGTGCTTATTATGGAGAAAAAAAACCCAAGCTTCACTTTTTTTCTGATAATTCATTCCAGTGCATGCAAAAATCCCACGGAAAGCTGACAGGTCTGATTAATATTCATACTCACCTGCCCCCCTTGCAATTTCTCCATATCCCATTAGGAGGTCGTGCCAGACAGTATCAATACCCCTGCTCTAATTTATCATTATACTCACAGAGTTTCCACTCATGTTGCCAATCTCCTTCAGTTTGTTAAACACGCCCACTGCAGTCAGATTCGCTGGTGCAAACATCATTCTCTGGTTGCTACGAGAACTCTCAGCTACCAGTCCCAGGTCACCTTTTTCTTGGGCTTCCATCTTGATTTTGTCCAGCTGACGCCCTGAAAAAGAAAAAGAAAAAAAAAACAAAAAAAAAAAAAAACAGCTGAGTCCTTTATTATCTATGTCAGGGCTAAAGACTTTAACCATTTAGTTGGATTTTGCAACCATTGTTGGAGACCGTGCAACTAAATTTTACAATTAGTCTCTCTAGTGTCTGAAATCCATTTGGCTGGTATGTATCTGGAAACACCGGGACGGAGCAAGAATTTGTGTGCATGAGCGTATGGGTGTGTAAGAGAGACGTTAGAGATGAGAGCACGGAGAGCTAATGTTGTCGCTTTGCTCTCAATCAAACTGTATGGGGTGAAATCCATTTGGTCGTTGAATATCTGGACGTGCCATTGCTCGATACCACTGACGTGCCGGAGCTCCTCACCACTATCATGCTAGTCATCTAACATGAAGCTAGTTATCTAAGGTGCTACTTAGCTAGTAGCACCTTAGATGCTACTAGAACATGAACAATAAATGAACAATCAATAGTTCACTAAATAACACAAAGGAGAAGTTCCATGCTTTGTTCTTATTACATTTTACGCATTTTATCATACGCAAAAAAACAACATAACTAAACATGCTGGATATGTAATGCCCTTTATTATCTCTGTATACAGCTGTATAAATTATTCACACAGTTAATTTTGCCACCAGATTGTTTTCACCAGCTGTTTTTGCCAAACCACTGCCGGATATCATGTCACACTGACCAGACCAATAGGAGAGAAATTGCTTGAGGCAAGCAAATTGAAATGGTGAATTTTCAACTCCATGCATACGAGAACCAATCAGCTTGGTACATGGCATTCTCTAGGGTAACCAAAAAAAAAAGAAGTCTGACCAAAATGGCGGAGGCTAAAGGTTATGTGCAGCATAAAAAAAGTGCTGAATGCATCTTGTTTTAAATGGTGCATCAAAAATTTGTTCTGGTGCTCCTAAACATTTTCAGTAAGAAGCACCAGAGACAATAGAGGAAAAAGTTAGTCTGAAGTCTTGTAAGAGGTCTTTGTGTGTCTGTTCCTTCTGCTCACCAGTTGCCTGGGCAACAGCCTTCATCAGTACAGTATCCCCTACACCTAGCTCTAGCCCTTGGTAGGCAGGGCCAAGCTGATTCAAACACAAGTACACACAGCACAGGAGGTCATCTGCAAAAGAAAAAAATATCAGGGGAATATACCACAAAGTAAGCTACTAAAAACCACCAAATGGTTGGAGAAACAGCAAAATGATAAAAATAGAACAGGTAACTTTATTCTCTCCACTAGTGAGAACTAACTGGTCATTAAAATGAAATAAATATTTTTTTAAAAGGAAGCCATTTGACCATTAATAAAGAAAACCAAATACGTTTGAATACAAATTAAATTAATCGTGTTTTATTACATTTTAATATATTTAAGTCTTATGCAGACTTTGTGAGCTGTTTCTATAAAATGTTGAAATAGCGAGGCCCCGGCATGAGCGTTAACATTAGCGAATGCATATTTTTGGCACAATTGCAGGCTTCATGAAAAGGCATTGTGTAAGGTTTAGGGGCCAAGACATGCAGATTTACATGCCTATATTAATTGGTTATTATGATATAAACATGCCCTCTGCATCATGCTCTCTAATATAACGACACTAGCAACAGAGACAGAGGCTTTTTCACCAATTTTGGATTAGTAAAAGCTAACTCTTAATTGGAGTGTTACGTAAATCTGGTGACTCTAATTTCACCTTCAAATTACCTGCTAAGTTTCGCAAACTTTTGCCAGTGACATATGTAATATTGGATCAATTTCGTCAATTAATAAATGACCAAGTGAATTGTTTTTGTCTCATTTATTTAACTGGGTTCTCTTTATCTACTTTGAGGATATGTGTTTTAGTTAGCTGATCAATCAAGCATGGAGCCCAGCAAGATTCATATTTGTCATAGCTTACTATTTTAATTCAGTAGTGGAAAAAAAACTCCAGCAAGAGACAAAATTTTCAAAGTTTATGGCAATGCTGCAATCGGCATTTCTGCCATCAAGAACTGCTTTGCTGTATTGAAAAGGGGAATTTGAGTTATATGATAAGCCACGAAATGGTAGACCAAAGAACACAGTAGAGATACAGAAGGAGCTGCAGAAACTGCTGGACAAAGATATGACACAATCAACTCAAGAGCTGGCAAGACATTTAAATATCGCTCATTCTACTTTTCTAAGGCATCTGGAGGCAATGGGAAAGATTCTGAAAGTTGGTAGGTGGATTCCACATGCACTTTCAGAGAGAAATATCACTCAACAGCTTAACACCTGCATTACAGGTGCAATACACCTTCATTACAAGCTGGCCAATCCTGGAAAAACTGCCAAACACTCAATATTACAGTGATAAAATTATAAAATTAAGTGTGTGTGTGATAACTATGATAATCAGCAGCCATCCACAACAGAAAATCTCCCCCTCTTTCATGACAGGCCTCATTTTGAAAAAGCAACGAAAGACGTGATTTTAAGCTTTGGATAGGAAGTTTTACCGCATTCAGCCTACTCAGCGAACATGGCGCTATCAGATTTCCACTTGTTTAGGCCACTGCACATTACACTCTCTGGCCAACATTTCACAAAAAAGCCAACTATATATGAAATTTCACAGATGAATTCATTTGCTCAAAACTTGAATCCTTCTTTTGAGACAGATTCTTTGCCAGATAAGGGGCAGAAAGTCACAGAATCTAATTGTGACTAATGCATAGTTAGTCTTCAAAGTTTCAAAATCTCTAATAAAGTTTTTTCCACTGATATAATTTAAACTTTATATTAACTTTAGTTCTACATGACTTAGGAACGCCAAGCAGTGTCCAGTGTGACTTAAGCCTTGACCTTCTTATATGCATTCACAAAATTTCCATATGAAGTGTATTTTTTGCCATGATGGCAATGTACTTGTGTTGTCTTTATGGCACAGTTATATGCTGGAGGTCCTCTAAGGGTACAGCACTTAAACATTGGCTGAATCTGTAGCATCTGCCCTTTAGGTTCTATCTTTTTCATATTGTGAGATCACACATGACTTACATACAGAGTTATAAGGCAAAAAATACATTCAGATGAGTGCGGTGCAGTTCAGTTAATTCAGTCAACTATGCAGATGCCAACGAGAGAGACAGAAAAAAATGGCAAGCTAAAATTTTTTATTTTTTTAAGTTGTTGCGGCGATTTCAGAAAATCTTCAACTTTACAGTTTACAGCCAAATTGTCTCTTTACTCAGTGCTCTACACAATAGGACCTCATTATAGAAATGATATAACACACATGGTATAATGTTATATGCAAGTGCTTTCAAAGGCTAATTTGAGAAAATATGCAAAAATTAAAAAAATGCCTTTGGGCCCCAAAGTTTTAAATGTTCTACAGGAACACCAAGACTTCTGGAGCCTTGACCCTCAACCCACACCAGCAGAACTTCCATATAAGAAGTTGTTTTTTTCTTACGACTGCAATTCTCCAGTGTTGGCACAGACGCATGCCTCCGGAGCTCTAAGGGTTAATGCCCAAATCCCTTCACTCTCTAGTCTGTTAGACTAGCCACTCAAGTCTACCTCTATCCATCATAAAATTAAAAAAAAAAAAAAAAAAAAGCAAACCTTTTTATTCCTCTCTGCAAAGACATTAATCAAACTGTCAAACAGGAAACAAGAAGTGCAATGCACATACACACACGTGCATCCCGACAATTATATGAATATACACACCTGGAGAGAGTAGGATAACAGAGCGCAGAAAGTTGGACAGAGTCTCAATGTTTCTCAACCTGATGACAAGATAAACAAAATGCTTATTAAGAATACTATAATAATAACAATAATATACTCACTATCTGCCTGAAACACACAAACTGTTGATACTTATGATAATATACTGTTGATAATATAAAACGTATTCATGTCCAGTGTCCAGGCTACAAGCATATGCCCATACATGAATCATATAACTCCTCTGACCTACATTCTTACTATTTTACCGTTTGTCCCTAATACACAAACAATAAAAACAGCTCATGTCACTGAATAGCTCAGCAGCTAAGGGCTAGTGACTGCACCAGGCACAAATCCCGCTTGAGAAAAATCCTTAACCTGTAGCTTATTTTAAGTTATGCAGTAATTGGGCTATGATCTGCCTCACTTCTAAGCTACTTTAGACAAAAGTATCTGAAAAACTCTAAATGAAAATCACACCTGCCCGAATCGTCCTCAATCTTCTCAAAGGTCCGAGCAACAGCCAGATATGGAACTCTGCAGAGATGGAGAGAGAGAGATTGTTTAAGAGCAGCAGATGCAAAAATCTAAAACACTGTATATAAAATGAGGAGTGTGTTTTACCGCTGTCTCTTCTTCCAGCAAGCATCATCAATGGGATGATAGTGAGCTTTAGAAGGATCATATTGGCTCTGGTTTCCAGGTTCCGCATCCTTTTCACTGTCACACAGGAAATATATAGTTTATAATCTTAGAACATACAGAATAAGGGCACTGTTGGAAAACATTCCCCAAACCATGACATGTCCTCCTCCACCTTCACTGACCTCTTAACACAGTTGGGGTTCAGTCTTTCCCCATAATGTTTCCCATCAGACCCAAATAACTTAACCTTGCTTTCATCACTTAAATGAACTTTGGACCAGTTCTCCTCTGTCCACACAACATGCTCCTCAGCAAAGGTTAGTCTAGCCTTCTGATTCTTCCTGCTTATGAGAGGTTTGGTCACTGCAGAGTAGGCTGTAAGTCCAAATGCTCTTAAATGTCGAATCACTGTATGACAAGACAGATCCTTACCCTGTTCAGCACTGAATTGGTGTGTTGAAACGATTCCCTATTGACATTTTCCGCATTATCACCTCTCTTGCATTTGTCTTTCATGGACGACCAGGACTTGAAGGAGTTTGTGACATTGTAAATGTGCAATATTCTAGAAATCACTGATTTGAAACGACCTACTTCTCTTGCTGTGACTGATAGGGTCATCCTTTTGGCCTTTATTCGGACAACCTGCTGCCAGTGGGTTTCACTTTAGAACCTCTCAATATCTTGCAAAGTCAGTGATAACTGGAAAGTTAGGCTGCCAGTTAAATAGGGTTTGTCAGATAACTAAGGAAATTAGCACCAGGTGCCA
Source organism: Synodontis membranacea (assembly GCA_025674565.1). Lineage (NCBI taxonomy): Eukaryota > Metazoa > Chordata > Actinopteri > Siluriformes > Mochokidae > Synodontis > Synodontis membranacea. The sequence goes on from JAOVYU010000029.1 coordinate 9,775,163, forward strand.
GACTAACACCAATAATTGGGAGGTATCTGAAAGTGTTCTCTAATTTTGATCACTGTCTTTTGATCACTGAAAAATAAATATTTTGTTCAATTTCCTCGGTTATTTTGTATAACGCTGTTCTAGTAACATGGTAAAGCCACAACAGTAATTCCTTCAAATGTTGAGCAATGAAATTTACATTATTTCTGAAATAATCAAATGTTCATTAATTGTTTTCTAATCTTTTAATAGAGGCTTTTAATGCCAAGAGGTTAAGGTGCACTTAAGGCTAAGTCCTGAGGTACACCTCAGGACTTGGTATCAGGGAGTTTCTTTCCCTGATACCACCTTGAATAGGAAAGTACAATAAAATATGAGGGAAGCCACTGCCTCTGAGGAACTTCTGAGCATCTGTCTGAGGTGCATTTAATCTAAAAGGTAATAAAAAAAATGCAGAAATACAAAAGTTAGCAGTGCCAGCTAAAACCATGGTGAGGTGAGGTGAGGTGAGGTGAGGTGAGGTGAGGTGAGGTGAGGTGAGGTGAGGTGAGGTGAGGTGAGGTGAGGGTGAGGGTGAGGGTGAGGGTGAGGGTGAGGGTGAGGCCTGCGCTCTCTTTGGCTGTAACTAGGCTAGATATCTGGTCAGAGTCAGTGACTAGTCTGCAAGCTTGTTTGATCACATCTGCAGTGTTCATACCCAGTGAATGTCGATCGTGGAGATTGATTAAAGGCTTTTGTCGGCGACCCGTCAGACTCAAAAATAGCTTTAAAATCACGTAGTATGAACTAAGCTCAAGCCAATCTGAATGTCCAATCAACCTCTTATTTAATACACAGGTCTTTGACATCGTAACTGTTAGATTTTCATTCAAACTCATCATGCATTATCTTTATAATTTAAAATTTTCATCTCTTTCACAATGTTGTTAAAATATTTTTAGGTAAATATCTCACACTTGCTAGAACATCTTCCATGGCGTTGTGATTAACACCCCCCCCCCCCCCCTCCAAAAGCTGAAGATGCTGTGCTCAAACCCAGCTTGGAGAGGCAAGACTGCTAATGTTTTCCATGTATCATTGTAAGTATCATTGTTTTCTAATTATCAATAATACTTTAAAGGTCTATTGGCTCTACATCAATGTGTTATCAGGAAAATCAGCTGATTACAATCAGGGATTCAATATTCACTCTGCAGGTTCCCACACACACACTTAAACTCTCAGTTGCCCAATAGGTGAGAGGGTAAGGAGCTTTTCTCTCAATCTAAAGGCTGAGGGTTCAAACAAAGCTTCTGCCAGGTGCAACCCTTAAGAATCTTTATCCTCTGTCATAAAAAATCTTTAGGTCCAAATCTCCAATATTCAGCTTTCAATATGCAGCACATTTTGCACAAAGCATACGTAAATTAAAACAAAAAGTTAATTCTTCAAAACTGCTTGGACCCCCAATTATTGCTGCTTGAGGCTTTTATTTTAGGCTCTATATTCTTCCTGTACTCATACCTCTTCTGTTCTTTCTCCTCAGAGGCAGTAGCAGCTGCAGGCTTCTCACCATCCTTCTTCTCTATATCACTTTTCTCTTCTGACTTTTCCAGCTTCACTGCAGCTTTTCTGGGTGCTTCAGATGATAAAGGGACTGTGTCATACTATTGAGACATAAATGCAGCAGCTAAACACATTATAAGCAAAGATCTTAAAAGAGCTCACCAAAGAAACTGTAGATGGGTTTTTTCTTTGCGGATCCCTCTCTCTTCTCTTCCTCTGCATCTTTCTCTTTCTTCATCACTCTTTCAGGACTACATTTTTCCTCCTCTGCTACCTTATTCATTTCTTCATTCTCTTCATTCACCTCATGATTGTCTCCTTCCTGTTCCGTTTCCTTTTTATCGCTTTGTTTTTTATTCTGTTTTTCAGGATTAGTCACATTCATGTTTCTCTCATTTTTTGCTTTCAGTAGTTCCTTCTCCGTTGTATTTGTGTTCATTTGCTCCATCTCCATAGCCTCATCATTCCCTGTTATCAAGAAAAAAAGGAAAGCTAAAGATAAAGAGCAGGGGCCTAAATAAGTACATACAATAAGCCTAAATGGACTTGGACATCCTTAAGTTCATCTGTTCTTCTGCTTGTTACCTGCATTAACTGCTCTATTTTGCTTTTTGAGCTAGTTTCTGATTTGAGTTGTTTGTTGATAGGGAGTGGTCCAACCACAAACATTATTGGATAAGGCATGTAGGCTCCTTAATGAGTCCTGCTATGTCAGAAACTATTTCTCTGTCTAAACACAATTTTTTTAACCTGTATTTTTGCACAAGTATACAAATGTGCACCTGCAAAATCTATATTTCTGTAATCTGTTTCTTTTTGAATGTAAAAAAAACCCAAAGAAGGGTTTTGACCAGGCTCACCTGTCTTTTCAATAGATCCTTCTATTTTTGCTCGTTTACTCTCCTGCCCTCCCTCTGTCTCCTTAACTTCCTCTTCTTTTTCTCCCTCGCCATCACTTCTACTGTCCAATTTCCTCTTGGGAAACTGCTTACGGGCTAGAAAGAAAGAGCAAGGGAAAAAAATTGCAAAGTAAAAAAGACAGATACCAATTAAGTAAATTGTTGGCAGGTAAAATGTGCAGTTGAAGGAAGAATGTGACTGTGCCTGAAAACTTATGAATTAACAAGGAGTGACACACAACACAGACATTTGACCAGTTACAGGGTGGATAAATACTAACCAGTCCTGCGTTTTGGGATGCCGGAGGGTGAAGTGGAGTTCGGGGTAACAGGCATTTCAGGGGTGCTAGAAGTGCCCGAAACAGAAGGGGTTGTGGAAGTAACAAGAGGCTTTGCTGAGACTGGACTGGTCATGTCCTTAACAAGGCTAACCTATATGAGAGAACACTATAATTATACTTTAACATCAAGGTAAACATTTATATTTTGATATTTATTAATTTGTTAATAACATTATGCGAAACGAGGTACACACGAACCTTCTCTTTGTCTGGTGTGGCTGTTGGCTTTCCATTTTGTTTGGGGACCTCTTCTTTTACCATTTGCTCCTCATCATCGCTGTCTATGATTGCACGGCTGCGCTTACTCATCTTCACTGGTGACTCACATTCCTGATCAATGTTCTGAGGCTTGAGGGGGCTTTTAACTGACCTGGGGGGAAGAAGGCATAAGTAAGAGGCACAACAGAAAACTAATTTGCCAGTTAACTGCATGTCCATTCAACTGCAACAATTAAATGTGGACACTAGCTGTAAAGGACTGCCCACCTGCATGCTACATAAACATTTAGGATTTAAAACACACATACACACACCTCCCAACATA
>JAOVYU010000029.1:9782582-9795270 GCA_025674565.1 Synodontis membranacea
TGGTGTATGCCTGTGTGCCGGTCCCAAGCCCAGATAAATGGGGAGGGTTGCGTCAGGAAGGGCATCCGGCGTAAAAAAAAAAAAAAAAAAAAACTCTGCTAAATCAACACAACAAAACAACAAAATGTGTTCTCTGCATTTGACCCATATGTGAGTGACACAGCAGGGAGCAGCTCTTTTTTCCAGCACCCAGGGAGCAGTGCTTGGGGCGGCACCTTGCTCAGGGTACCTTCTGGCTGTGGGATTCGAACTTGCAATCTTTCGGTTATAGGGCCGCTTCCCTAACCATTAGGCCACCATCTGCCCTAATAATGCTTACCTGTAATGAAAATACAGGACAAAGTGGGTTTGTGATCACTCTGAAGGTGCCAAACAGGAGCGGCAACGTTCATAGCCAACATGAAAGAAACCAGCGTTTTCTTAACTAAATGAAACAGGATCATATTACAGGTCAGAGTGTCGTGCTTTATCGTGGGTCTTTTTCTCCAGTTTCCATTATATATATAACCTGGACTATAGAGATCCTTATCCTCACTGCTCATTGTGTCACAGTCCAAATACACATGGACCTGACTGTACCTCCTCTTTGTGGATAGATAATGCCCAACGTTGTTCTCACGAGTTTGTCACATTTGGCTCCGTGAAGATTATTTGACAAATAAACAACATTTAACATGTGGCAAAGATGTCATCATAGCCAATATCAAGAGGGAAAATAAGCCTTCTATTGCACGATGATACTTTAAGCTGTAAGGGTTATACTTTAACATTGTAAAACTTATTGAGTGTGGTTATTACCAAGGTTGGGAGGGTTACTTTAAAAATGTATTCTAATACAATTATTAATTACCTGCTAAAATGTACTTAAAATCCTAATCTAATTACCACAAAATTAAAGTAACCTAACTGATTACTTTCCATGACTTTTGGATTACATCGATACCCAATTTGTGGCCAGTGACAGCATTTTCGCAGCTGGAAGGCAGAACCTCTTCCCCTTTTCTGCTCCCCTTTTTCTGGTGAATCCTTTCCAAAGAATTCAGACAAGACAAAGTAAATCCTTTTCAAAGAATTTAATCAGCTCAGTTGCAAAACAAGTCATAGCAGACAAAGCTTGACCCAGAACCAGGAGATTCAGGTAAAATTCTCAGTATTTTCCAGCTGGCTACATACTAATTAACTTCCCTTATAATCACATGGTAATAACCATGCATGTCTCCTTGTTTGGTCTGCCAGCATTATTTTCTGGGCTCTCGTAGCTGATGCAGAAATGTCCTCATCCCCTCATGATTATTTTCTGTGAGTCCCTAGAATGCCTATTTGCTCCAATGGACTTTATTGGACTCTATTCATTGTTTCCCTACATCACATATTTAATTTATATGTTTCTTGTGTACTATTGCTTGGACACTTTTCAGGAACTCCAGAATCAGCTAAGAGATGAACTCACCACTGCATGCACACAAACAAACACAGAGAGAGGCTGATACTTCATCATTATGCCCCACATTTATCCCCCTTTCCGACTGTCAGGTCAGATAACCTTACTCACCATGGATAAAGATGAGAGTCATTTTTAGCTTTCTGAGTGATATCTTGTATTCCAGATGTAGGCTTCTGCGCTTTGCAGATTTATGCAGTATGGAAGTGCATGGTGGAGAGGTCCTGGGGAGAGGTTAATAGCACTTCACCCAGTGACTCTGATGCCTTGCTTCTTGTCTGGTAGTGAGCCTTGAGAAGTCTTGTGAGGGTCACCAGGACTCCAAAAGCAGTCCAGAGGATGTTGTGAAGAACTGAGCTGAAGGTACACTATATTGCCAAAAGTATTCACTTACCCATCAAAATAATTATATTCATGTGTTCCAATCACTTCCATGGCCACAGGTGTATAAATTCAAGCACCTAGGCATGCAGACTGCTTCTACAAACATTTGTGAAAGAACAGGTTGCTTTCAGGAGCTCAGTGAATTCCAGCGTGGTACCGTGATGATGAAATTTCCTCGCTACTAAATATGCCACAGTCAACTGTCAGTGGTATTATAACAAAGTGAAGGCGATTGGGAACGACAGCAACTCAGCCATGAAGTGGTAGGCCACTTAAAATGACAGAGCGGGGTCAGCGGATGCTGAGGCGCATAGTGCGCAGAGGTCGCCAACTTTCTGCAGAGTCAATCGCTACAGACCTCCAAACTTCATGTGGCTTTCAGATTAGCTCAAGAACAGTGCGTAGAGAGCTTCATGGAATGGGTTTCCATGGCCGAGCAGCTGCATCCAAGCCAAACATCACCAAGTGCAATGCAAAGCGTCGGATACAGTGGTGTAAAACACACCACCACTGGACTTTAAAGCAGTGGAGACGCTTTCTCTAGAGTGATGAATCACGCTTCTCCATCTGGCAATCTGACGGATGAATCTGGGTTTGGCTGTTGCCAGGAGAACGGTACTTGTCTGACTGCATTGTGCCAAGTGTAAAGTTTGGTGGAGGGGGGATTATGGTGTGGGGTTGTTTTTCAGGAGCTGGGCTTGGCCCCTTAGTTCCAGTGAAAGAACTCTGAATGCTTCAGCATACCAAGAGATTTTGGACAATTTCATGCTCCCAACTTTGTGAAAACAGTTTGCTGATGGCCCCTTCCTGAAGCCTGAGATCCCTGCATGCTTGATTGATATGTCAATCAGATGGCTTCTTGACAATGTTGCAAAATTTTCTCTTTACTCAAATAATAGCCAAAATCGTCAGGGAGAGTACAGGGAGAGTATTCAGAGAAACAGACAGTTCCTGATTCTCAGAAACTCTGCCGAGCACCCTAGTGACATTTCAGTTTATATATTACAACACATCCTATATTTTTCTGTTCTGCAAAAGGAGATAATATGCATACATGCTTTTGATTGGTCAAACAAATTATTTTCTTCTTTTAGAAAACAGGAAATAAACAGACAATTGAAAAAAGGGAAATCAAACTAGACACTGCTAGACTAGAAGTTCAGATAGATGATTTAAGAATATTCCACGATAAACTGCTTAGAGGTAGTTTTCTAAGTGATAAACATGGTCAGACATGATAAATTGCTGATCTGACAATATTATCCAGACATCAAAACAGCAAAGATAAGCACATCACAATAAAATGAGAAAAATAAAAACATTTAATGAATATTACCACTTTAAAAAAAATCATAAATCAAAAGAAAACAAACAACAAAACATCATTATATGTATTCATCCATTCAATAAACAAAGTACATCTGAGATTTTGCCTTACTCAGCAGGATATTCAATATCAACACAAAAAACTTAACTGATGTTGTACACCAAGTCTGGTGCTTTCTTACAGTGGGACAGGTGAACCCAAGAGTCTCTTTCAGTCACTCAGACGGTGGTTGGAGTGGCGAGAAGAACCTCTCACGGACCCAACCAATGGTCAGCTTTCCAGCTTTTCCTTCAAAGACCTTTTAATGAACCAGGGACAACAATTTAAATTCAATTTCAATTTATTTATTTGTATAGCGCTTTTAACAATAGACATTGTCTCAAAGCAGCTAAATTTTTTATCTATAAATATATATACCCCATATATATATACACACACACACACACACACACACACACATACTTAGTGGTGCTTGAAAGTTTGTGAACCCTTTAAAATTGTCTACATTTCTGCTTAAATACGACCTGAAACATCATCAGATTTTCACAATTTCAAGTCCTCAAAGTAGATAAAGAGAACCCAGTTAAATAAAAGAGACAAAAATAATTCACTTGGTCATTTATTAATTGACAAAAATGATCCAATATGACATATCTGTCAGCTGCAAAAGTATGTGAACCTATCATTTCAGTACCTGATGTGACCCCCTTTTGCAGCAATAACTGCAACTAAACGTTTCTGGTGACTGTTGATCAGTCCTGAACATTGGATTGGAGGAATCTTAGCCCATTCCTCCTTATAGAACAGCTTCAACTTTGGATGCTGCTGGGTTTCCTTACATGAACTGCTCGCTTCAGGTCCTTCCACAATTGGATTAAGGTCAGGACATTGACTTGGCCATTCCAAAACATTACCTTTATTCTTCCTTAACCGTTCTTTGGTAGAATGACTTGTGTGCATAGGATCGTTGTCTTGCTGCAAGACCCTCTTTCTCTTGAGATTCAGTTCATGAACAGATGTCCTGACATTTTCCTTTAATATTTGCTGGTATAATGCAGAATTCATTGGCACCTCTTATCCACAAATTTAGCACTTACTTTAGTTTTCTATGCATGCCTTGACAAATGAGACCCCAGGTCATTTGTTGGTATGAAGAACAAGGCCATACAAATTCTGCAGCACAATAATTGCTCTAACAAGAATATCTAACCAACAGACTTATTGATAATCTGACAAAACAATGCCCCCCCCCCCCCCAAAAAAAAAACCTTAAAGAAAATGGTCTTTGAGATAATGAACATGACAGTATAAGCTATATATAAGCAGTATAATCTCTGTATGACAAACAGGAAGGCCGCTATTAAAAAAACTATTTCTGTTGTTTATTTGATGAATTGTGCATTATTGAGAGTACAAAACAATTCAGATTCCCAAATACTACTCCTACTTACTAAAAAAACCAAAAAAAACAAAAAGCAGCATATTACCTAAGAGACCACTTTTTTGGGTAGTATGTTTTGGATCATTGTCATGCTGCAAGGTTTTTTTTCCCCATACTAGCAGACACCTGAATGTTATGCATTCATGTTTTGCAGGTATTAATGATTCCCTCCACCTTGATAAAAGCTCCAGATATGGCTGAAGAACAGCAGCCCTAAAGCTTGCTACCACCACCCTTCTACTTTGTAAGCTGCTTTGTAAGCTCTTTGCAGATCATTGCTTCAACAGTCAGATGAAACAAGATGAGGTCAAGAAAATCCTACAGCCTCAGCTGGTCTTCATTTGGGGTTAATCAAAATAATTTTAATCATTACAGAATGTGATAAAATCTCTAATTGCACATTTTATTCTTCCTATTTTTCGTTAAAATATTTCTGATTCTTTTTCACTTAATTTTTTTATAAGCAGTAATTTCACACTGAGGGTGGAAAAGTTCTGACATGATTTATCTTAGTTTAAATAACAGCGATGTGTAGACCTTTTATATGCACTGTATGTGCTTGCTGAATATCCCATTCCAAAACCAAGGGCAAACTGTAGTTACATTTTTTTCTCTTGCCCTTCACCTTCATCCATCTGGCTTAGTGCTGTGGCTCGATTTAAGTTCCACTCTGCACTACCCTTTGTAGGCCAGCTGGTTAAAGTTTGGCCAAGGTGCAGGGATGAGGTGAATGGCAGCAGACATAAGAGTTCTGATAGGTTCGTTGCTGAAGAAGGCTGTCCTTGCTTCGGACTGGCCTGAGAAAAAGAGAGTGACTTTGAGAAGCCGTAGGGGAGCAGCAAAGGGTGAGGGCCTGATGGTGGAGCTGTTGATAGACATATACATGGGTGTAAGTGATTGTATCAGCTGAAGATACTGTATTATTTTAAGCAAAATGATATAAACAAAGAACATTCAAACCACAAAAACGTTCAAACATTACCAGGCATTTGTTTTGCATGATACTGTATATAAAGGATCAGGGTAGTGGATTTCAATACCTCTGTGCACAGGAAGGCTATAAACCGATCCCTCAGAAGAAATATGAGCGAATGGATGAGAGCTTCCAGACAGAATTACCTATGAGAGAGGAAAAAGTGAGACATTGTGTGCTAGACTCATTATTCTATATGTATAATCTATTTGTTATGACACATACCTGTTGGCAGCTAGGCAGACTGGGATAATTTACCAAGATCAGTTTACTGAAGTTAAACTTATATGTGAATCGCTTTCCTTTGGTCTTATGGAGAATCCGCTTATTGTAGTAATATCTGTCGACAATAGAACAGTGTTCATTTTGACAAGGATTTTAAATTAAGTTTTAGTCTTAGTCACTAAAATTTGTAGTTATATTTCAGTCACATTTTAGTCTTTTTGTTTTGTTTTAGTCAAGATTTAGTCAGTGGAACTCAGCTGTAATATTAGTCTAATTTTAGCCAATGTTATAGCTTTACTGAGATGCGGAGTATCTTGCTGGAATGTAATTTTTTTTTTTGGAGAAACAATTGAAAAGTGAAAGTTATTTGGAGTTAGTCAAGTGTCTGTTACTGTTTTGCTAGTTATGGAGTGATGACAGCATTTTGCACGCAGACAGAAATCTGATTGTGATGACCACTATTTTAGCAAGATGAAGATATTACTTCATTCAGAAGGATTCAGGAGCATTGTGAAAGCTGTTACCAAGAGTCCCTCACTTCCCAACAATTGCCAGGGCTGTGAAATAGTGAACATCAAAATATTGCTGAAGGATTTCTCCTGGCTGTAAAAATACCCATGACAATTAAGCTAGGTTGTCTGCCTGAACAGAGCCAGCTATTCACAAGTTGATCCCAAAAAAGTAGATTCACTAATCTCCTCATTGCAAACTAAGAGTCAACGGTAAATCTTTGGAGCCGATTCCACACGTTGAAAATGACTTGTCTCACGCGATTTTAGAGATGCAACCAGATGATCAATAACAGGAAGTTATGAGGCCCTTGCCTTGACAAATTAAAAGACATTTTGGAACTTTTAGCATCACTGAACTAATGACCTAAATGGGTGTACAGTATGTATATTTTTGACCCTGTATGTGTAATTTTGACCCTGTGTAATTGCAGAAAACTCAAAATAATAATAATAATAAAAAAAAACTTGCCCAACAAATTCTTGCTTTTATACAAATATTCATTCCTTAGATTCCCACTGTTTTTGTCATGGAAGACTTTTGCATGTGCATTGCATGTGTGTTTGTGTCCAAAAAAATTAATCTTGATTTATACAAGTTTAATGTGTGTGTGTATATACCTTAGTGCTCTGCTCAGTTTGTCGTAGTTCATATGTGGCTTTCCCTTCCTCTCTCCCCAAAGCTTGGCCAGTTGCTCAGGGTCTTGGATTACAAACTCTCCCCATTCAACACCCCACGTGATAACTCTGCCCTCACCTCGCCCTAACAACTCCAACAGGAAATGCCACAGCTGGACTTGCCGAGAACCTGGAGACCAGGCTGGTTTATATGCCCAATCGGGAAACAACACTGCTGGAAAGAAGCCAAAAGAGTTAACAATTAGACAAAAAAAGAAAATACAGTGAATTTTAATAACAGAGGGACTATGTGTGTGCAGGGGTAGACAGAAGTCAGATTTTCCTTGGTACCATGCATGCTGGTCAGAATACTTTTTGCTTTGCATCTGCACTACCTGGAATTTGCTCTCACTAATTGCATTATGATAAATGGGACGCTCCACCAGTAACCATGAATACAAAAAAGGTCAAAAAGGATCCATTTCAAGCCAATTGTTATCAGCTAATAAGATTATGTAGGTGACTAAATGTTGACCTATCCTTTACTTTATGACCTTTTATTTCACTTCTGTGGGCAGTACAGCCATGCTGTCCTGGGGGTGTCCGATCTTGCCTGTTCTTGGAAGCTAAGCAGGGGCGGGCCTGGTTAGTACTTGGATGGGAAACATCCAGAGAAGGCCGGGTGCTGTACAAAGACCTAGCCACAAGGGGGTGCACACTCTGGTGTATGCCTGCGTGCCGGTCCCAAGCCTGGATGAATGGGGAGGGTTGCGTCAGGAAGGGCATCCAGCGTAAAAACCCTGCCAAATCGGACGGGCGGACAAAAAGATCCGCTGTGGAGACCCCTAGTTGGGAATAGCCGAAATGGGAAGGAGGAGGATTTTCACTTCTGTGGGCACAAGGGCTCACTCTGGGTTCAGGTTCATAATGTTTCTTAGATCAGCCCATGGAATGTGGAGTTGAGCCCAAAATATCCTGTGATGGGATAAAGCAGCATTCCTAAGGGTGTCATACTTCCCGGTCTTTAAGCTAGCGGATCAGACATACATGAGATTGTAAACCAAGTTTCCTGTTTGTCTTGTCTGCTCTACTTGAAATGATGCTAAATGGAAGTGAGACTAAAGGAGACCGCAACTTCTCCACAGGTAATTATTTTAATGCCGTCCTCACACTACACAATTCTGAATGATGTCAGATGGCTGTATTGTTCACACTACACTACTAAAGACTCCCAATCACGTCAGACAGTTGTGTAGTGTGAACAGAGTCGCTACAGGTTACAGCTTTCAGCACAAATGGTCTGGCTGGTCTGCAAAACAAAATTTCTTCGTGCAAAGATACACAAGAATTAACACAGGAAATGAGGCAACCATTGCATGAAACAGGAGTTTCAAAGTGAACAGCCAACAAAAACAAGCGCTATGACTTGGCACAATGATTAGTTTCGAAAAACCATTCCAAAAATAAAAGAAACTGAGCACCTGAAATATTGAAGACGCATGGGTGCTCCGTGAGCTGAGGTGAGGTACCCCACCCCACCATTTATGTTACAATGTTTCAATCCCATTGCCTCTAAAGCTAACCCTAACCCTAACCCTGTAATTCAGAGAATAACTGGAGACCCATAATTAATTCATTAATACATAAATATTATATAACCTAAATTGAAATTATTTTGTCCACTGAAGATAGTCATAGGTAGGTTTTGTTAATAAGACTGTAGCGTAACTCCGGGAGCTCCATTATAACCCAGTGGACAGAAAAATGTATGTAAATGCTTAGGCAACATAGGGACCGAAATTGTGAGTAAAGTAAATACAAATTCACGAGTATTTATAAGACATGAACAAACATTTATTTCTAAACTACGACACAATAAAGACACAAACACTAATAAACACAAAACAATGGTGAAATGAACCTAAGATAAGCTAGGGAAATCGTGAACAAGCACCCAGGTCAGCAGAATGACAGCACAGAAGTTTGCTACTTGTGCTTTGCCTGAAAGAGTTCTCAAAGTGTTTCAAAGTCTTCAGATGGTGCGAGCTTTAATAATTGTTCTTGAAGTTTGTAAGTTCTGCGTCGCTCGGAAAGGGCCTAGAGTAGAGTTCTTGTAGAATCTTGATCTTGCAATGAGGTGCACTTGCAGAGTGGAGGTATGTGCAGTGAACATACAATGAGCTCCTAAAGAGTATAATCTTCTTGTTGCAGATGGAAACGGTGTGGGCAGAGTGAAGATTCATACGATGGAAGAAACAAGGAGCTCCATGGAGATTTGTGCAATTAACGGACGGACAGTTCTATGGAGATTCATGTTCTTCAGACGTCAGAGGAAAAAACTCAAAGTTCTTGGCTTGTCAGACTGTTTTGAATTGGCTAGACATGCATATGTAATTATGTAAATTAGCATCCGGCCAATGGGTTTTGACCTCTTGATTAATCAAAGGCTGGATTAATGACTTCATGTGGTAGACATTTCCAACTTTGATATCAAATCACAGAACCGTTAAACAATACATTATTGAATTACAACTCAAGCAGATTTGAACCGCTTTCATTCAGTTGAGAACGACCACATCAGACACTATTATGGCATTTTCAGACACTCACAAAATAGTACTTAATTGTATAAGCATAATTATTAGATTAGATTATGCAGTAGCATTCATGTGTATTAAAAAACTGACTGTTTTAACAGTAAAACACTTTAATTCAAATAATTAATATCATCTTACACATTTCCTACTAAGAGAGTGCATCTCTTTTGTTCTGAGGAACATGTGGTGTGTGTGTGCGCGTGTGGGGAGGTTTGGATTTGGGTGTGTGTGTGAGTGAGTGAGAGAGAGAGAGAGAGAGAGAGAGAGAGAGAGAGACATAGAGAGAGCACGTGAATGCTCGATTCATAAAAGTCCATCCAGTCCATATTTGGTTAAGTATCCATCTGTGAAAACAACAGAGCATTCAAAAAGTCTAAAATGCTAAGCTAGGCAGAAAAGTTTGTGAGTCAATTGGATGACCATTTGATCAATTCTTTCATTGATTGAGGTATTTTGTGAGACTCTGTATCCTTGGGATTTCAGTTTGGGGTCAGTTGGGGTAGTGAGCCCTCATACCTTTAGGCCCATTTGGGCAATATCCCTAAGACGTCTGGTTTTAAATTGCCTAAATGTGATTGTAAATCACCTTTTGTAGAGAGAACATCAGTTTGGTTGTAACATCGGCTCTGGTGTTTAACACAAAGGAGTCTTGTTGGCTAATTTCCTGAGCCTGAATGCCTTGAAATAAAAGAAAATCTCGAGGTTTTCTAATAAACCATTTTTCCACGGCCGGTTTTGATCATACACTTGTTTTGTGACATTGTCTATTGTTAAAAGCACTATACCAATAAAATGTAATTAATATTTCAAATATAAAATTTGAATTGAAAAGAATATGAAAATTAATAGAACCTCTCAAAGGGACTGAACTGTCAGTCATTGGAATAGTGCACGGAAATGACTGACATCTCAAATGCATCTCACAGAGCACCTGAAGTTGTAGTAGCGTTTAGTGGAGTAGCCTAATCCATTAGTTTTACACATTTTTTTTTAAGTAAGTAAATTTTTGTAAAGTAAATTCAGTAATGTTTTTAACCTGATTTTGGAAAAGTCAAAACCTGATTTTGGAAAAGATGCACCTACTTTTTATGAGTGACTGAGAAATAAACTGGAGTGCAGGTCAACACACAAGACCGATTTATTTCAGAAGACAGGGAGGAAAAACAGCTCGTTTCCACTCTCTTTGTACAGTAAAGTTTATTGGCTGACTAGTAATGCTGTGACAAAAGGGCATACTGACTATAAAAATTTATATTTTATAGTACAATTGTGAAGGAATCGGGGGATTCTTCATGGCATGTGCAATTTCTTGATCTCCATCCCAGAGAAATAACAGCACTCGAGGTGTAATTTCTCAGTGGCTTCAAATTGAGTATTGTTTCCTTAAAAGGCATAAAGGGGTGTGAGCTTTGGTATTTTTGGAGCTGAGTGATAAGGAGTGTTAAGCTGGAAATTTAAGAAAGACAGAGTGCACTTACTTTTCTGATCTTAAAGGCTATGCTGAGATTGAAGTATTCTAGGTTTCTGCAGTCTACATAAAAGACACCACTGCTTTAAAGCAAAGGTGAGCACAACAAACTCAGCATAACTCCTTTGAGTGAGTGAGGGTTTATTTGAAATCAAAGCTTTTGGGTAATAGCTGGGGTTCAAGAACAGGAATATGGGGCTACAGTAGGCACAGGCTAACTGAAATTGGACAGCTGAATGTTGGAGGGGGGGACAGGCAACTGTCCAGTTTAACGTTTCAAATGTTAAAAAGTTTCAAATGTTGGAAATCTTCAATTACTGTGTTTGTTATTTTATTGTGCATATCTATTTGATCAATTTATATTTTTTATGTATCTATTTCATTATATTTTGGGTTTTTTTTTTTATAAAGGATGGCAATAATTCTGGAGGGCACTTTAGAGTGGATATAAAAAGTTTACACACCCCTGTTAAAAATGGCAGATTTATTATTAAATCCACAACCTGGGTTTGAAAACAGTAACTTACAATCAGTTATTTGCATAGTGACATGTTTAGCTGTTGCTTTATGAATACTTGCAGTCACAATGCAGGCATTTTAACAGTTAGAAAATAACCACATTGTAGACTCAGTCCAAATATAATAAATATTTGATTATATGTTTATATCCCCATTTAATGGGTTTGTTTTAGTTCACTGTTATAATTATCGCTACCTTGCATTTGCATATGCTCCTGCTTTACAGTATATTCTGGAACAGATCTAGTGTGTGCTCTTTAAAGCAAGCGAACAATCAAACAAACATATGCTGTGCACATCAGCATCCTGAAGGGAAAAAAAAGGCAAAAGCTCAGAAAAGCTCTGCTTTGTCCTAAGTCTCATGCACATCAAGGCATCGTTTATATAAACACACAGCAACAAGCACTTACTTTGGCTCCAGTATGGTGAAATGAGGGGCCCCATATTGGAACTGCAGCTGCAATGCATCTACAAGATGATAAAAAATGTAGTATCATACTCCAAAGATTTTCGTAAAATTTTACGAGTCTACTGGAAGGTCTACTTCATCACAGGAATAGTCTTAGCTGAAATATACTTTTCATTATCCAATTCCATCCACAAGGCTTTTGTATTTATAAAACTATACCTGATGCAATAACAGATTGTGAAATACATTTCTTCATACATTATTATTATTATTATTATTTTTTACATTATTAATGCAATACATTCAGTTAAATATTTAGTTTTCACTGACATTTCCAATTTCAGTATTTTACAAATTGTTTCCCAGGAATCCACAGATTCAAATTTTAAAATTAAAAAAAAAAATTCCTTGCTCTCTTCCAGCTCCGCACACAGTGTGCCTGAATTTTTGGTTAAGAATGAACAACAAAAACCCAAAACAAACAAACAAAAAAAACAACCCTTAATGGTTTGTGAAACAAATCTAAACTAAAGTAACAGATCTTATTCTTTTCTAAATATTCTTTTCTAAACATCCATATACTGTATATATAATGTTGTCTGGAAAGAAATATACTGCCTAGGTTCGCTTTGCTACATGTTGGAAAAATACATCAATTAATGATTAAATCATCATTAAATTAAAAAATACAATATTTAAATAAAAAGTGTGGTTTTTAGTATTTGAATATTTCTATTATATTTCTTGTATATAAAAAAAAAAAACTACTGCTGGAAG
>JAOVYU010000029.1:9800059-9812799 GCA_025674565.1 Synodontis membranacea
AAATAAAGAGGTGCCTAAAATCCTAAACTGAGCTTGAACACAGCAGTTAAATTCAAAAACATAAATGTGATCAGGACATTTCATAGGACAACAGCTGCAGCACATTCAATTTAATGAGATTATAAAAGTGTCACGTAATTTCAACTTCATCATCATCCTTCAGATCATAAATAATAAGAGAATGAATAACAGACCTTTCAGCTCTGTAGTCCCCTTCAGGCAGAGTGGGTGTACAGACAGTGTATACAATAATTCTTCACATGGTTAATACATGAACACTAATTTAAAAAAAAAAAACAAAAAAACAAAACAAACAAACAAAAAAAATGCTGTAGTGTTTTTAAAAAAGAAAGAAAAAAAAAAAGATTTTCAAGGAACTGTTTGACCCTGTTAGTGCAATGAGGCAGGACAAGAAATATTTACCCAAAAGAAAAAAATAAATAAATAAAAGTTACTGTTTTTTACAGAAAAAAAACCAAAACAAAACCGGGAATGTTTGACTATTTATCCAGTTGCGCAGATATGTCAAAATTATGGGATTTTTTTCTTTAATCATACAGAGATTTTGTACAGTTTGAAACCAGAGTATAAATAAAAACTAAGACACTGTTACTACAGAACTCCCTTATAGAATTTAGTATGTTGGTGAAATGAATTCTGTATGTGCATGTGTGCAATTCTTCTGCTAAATTTATAAGCAGTATGACAATCATGCTTACTGACTATAGTATGCTGCGAATTGTTTCACATAGATTCAGTGAAAACAACAACATTGGGGACTGAATTTTTGTACCATGTTTGGCAAGCATGTGAATACAAATTAAAAAGCACCACGGGACTTTTGCGCTGAATTCTTAATTACTGATTTATGGTATTTATTAGGTCCCAAAATTACATGATATACAGCAATTTTTGGATTAATGCTAATAAATTTAAGTATGCGTATAAGGTCATGTTGATTGAGAATGGAGTTCAGTGTGTATGGGTGTGTTGAAGCAAAGCCCCATTGTGGAGGACAGACAGCAGTCTCTTGCTGTCTCTCGCTCAGGCCTCTTGATGCTTTGGACTGCAGATGCACTGATATTGACAGCACTCACAAATGCACTTATTCTAACATTTATGACTGTATATTACATCGAAACACCACTAAGCAGTCAAGACTAAACTCTACTTGACACTCTGGGGCTCTTGTGTTGAGGCAAATTTCCAGTGATGCAGTCAAAAACAGTCCATGGATTAGAGGTGCGAGTATGTGTGTCAGATCTCAAATTTGCCAAATAATCTGCTAGACTCCTAACGCCACTGATGACACAGTATCAGAATCTTTGATATGAATATGTGTTATGTGCAAGATTAAAATATTCATGGCCACTGGAATTTAGGGTCAGTATGATGTCAGTAGGTTTGTGCACAGTCATCGGTAAAACCACTGGATCCAAGGTTCAGCTCAATAAATATTTACTTAAAACAAATAATTATTTTCAATCCAATCCTTCAATCGATCATCCATCTGCCTCAGCACACCACACTATTATCTTTTTTCATTAGTCATTCTTTTACATGGCTTAGTGCTTTGTTTCTTCCCTCATGCATACATCAGCAGTTTACACAGACTACTTGCGACCAGTCCGACTATGTCCCCGACTCTCTCTCCCTGCTACCATTCCTCTGACCCTTCTCTCTCTTTCTCTCTCTTTCTCTCTCTCTCTCTCTCTTTATGTGAAGTTTTGCAGGGGTTGGCTAACCCGTAGGCAGGTCCAGTAGAGTGCTCTGGCCAGAGTCACCACAGCCAGTAGCAGCATGGCCACCCACGCAGCATAGATCCCTCCATACACTTGTGCCTTAGACCATGTCCCCGCCTGTAGAGGAATGAGGTATTAAGAGAAAGATATATCAGAGAAGAGGATGGTCAGAGAAAACCTTGAGAGGAGATAGCATTCATGTCTGTTTACACTCACAATCAGTCCAGCAGCCGAGATACTGAACAGCAAGCATAGGAGGAAACACCATAGACTCCGCCTCCTCGGGTATGTCTGGCCAATTGAAGAACTGCAGAAGGAAAGATTCAGTGTTAAAGCATTAAATGTTGGAGAATACCAGCAGGTGGAGTACTTAAACTAACTGTTAGCTGCCTTGAGTTGCTACTCAGGTTCCACCATACTAAGACTGTGTCTGTTCCCTGAGCTAAACAAAATTGCAGGAATTCTCCAAAGTTTTTTTTTTTTTTTTTAGTAATCTAATTAATATAAAATTTGATCACACTGAATGTGCGGCCAACACATTTTGTCTGAAGCTAGGATTCTTAAATATTAAAATGAAACTATTACGGGTCCAGGATTTAATGTACTGAAAAAGATCTAGGATTAGACCACATGAGCATGTGGTATGACATAAAGCTAACCCCCTGGATGTAGCTATACAGGCTTGCTCCAACTTTGGTAGAATTAATTTCCATGACTTTCAAAAACATTTCCAGTATCTTAAGAAAATTTTCCCAAAACAATGAGCGAGCGAACGAGCGGGGGGTTTGGGGGGGATGGCAGAGTTAGCGTGGTGAGCGAGTGAGTGGGTGGGGCAAAGTGCAGTTAGCACATTGCGGAGCGAAGCGGGAAACAAAAATTAATTTCCAAAAATTTTCCTCCCTGTCCAAGAATTCCAAAACTTTTCCAGGGCCTGGAAATTTTTTTTTCTAAATTCCAAAACTTTTCCAGGTTTTCCAAGACCATGGCAACCCTGGCTATATGCAACTCACAGAACTCCCAGAGGAGGTGTTGTTATTTATAGTAATATACCAAGCAGCAGAATACCATACTGACTTTAATATGGACATTTGAATTAAATATACAAACCAAAGTCACACAACCAGACTCTGAAACTTCTCAGATCATTACCTCTTCTCATTTAAAATGTTTTAACTATAATATAAGCACTTAGCAAAGCTACCACATCAAGCATACAATCATATCAGCTACTGTACTTAGTTTATTAAAAAAAAATCTCCCAAGAGATTGTGAAGCTTGATTCACTGTCTGACCCCACAAAACCTGATCAAGACTGAATGCTTAGAGTCAATGTTTTACTACACTCTAGATAATGTAGTCCCACTTAAAAGAAAAATATTAAAATACCATAAAAAGTCCAGCACCCTGGTATAATGAACACGTGCGCACCTTGAAAAAGACCACTCAAAAGTTAAAATGTTAATTGCACCCCAATAAATTGGTAGTATTCCAAATTGCTTCCTTAGCTATAGAAAAGCTCAGTGCTGCTAGACTTGCATATCTTTTCACCCTAATAGAATATAACAAAAACAACAAAAAATAATCCTAGATTCTTATGAAATACAGTAGCAAAGTTAAGTAGGAATAACACCACAACAAAAGCACAAAAAAAACATGTATTAATGAATACAATTTGAAAACTATCCAAGTACAAAAATACTCATGCCAGTAGAACAATTTGAATCTATTTGTAAACAATTAGAACCAGTCAGTAGATGTAAATGGTGACTTGTCTATGCCATCTACAGAATTAAGGTTTGGTGATCTACAAGTCTCTGTTTTCTCTAGGTTTGCTTCATATGGGTATACTTTCTTTACTTCCAGAACCATCCTGGGTGGCAGCCTGCCAGAGTTGCTCATCAGCATCTTGTCTCGCTCTTTTTTTTTAATATTCATTAATTTTTTTTTCTTCTCTAGATTTCTAAGTAAACCAGTGAAGTTGTAACAATGTGGCTTTGCACATTCTTTTTGGTTTTCTCACTATTAGAGTACATTTATTATGCCAGATCCCTGTCCTGGTGGAGGAGACCCAAGAATCCACCGTTTGCTCCCAGAATCAGCCGATGATCCTTCGATAGTGCAATATGGCCAGGGGAAAGACCTGAAATCCAAAAAGCTGAGGAAGAAATACCACCATATAGTTGGAAGGGGATGGTGGTACAGGAAAATGAGTTATGGACCCGATCTTCCCTCTATCATTATGGAAACATAAGATCATTATTGAACATAATGGACATGTTATCACTTCCAAAGAGTGGGAGTGTTTTTGTGATTACTATATTACGTGCTTCCCAGGCCATTATGATTGCTGCTGCTGCTGTTGTTGTTGTTTCTCCCACGGCTAATGTGTCTTGCACTGTTGAAGTCATCAACTACATGACCATGAGACTGAAGACACTGCACCCATGTGCCTTCAAAGCGATCTCATGAGATTTTAATTAATCATGTACCTTGACAAAAACCCTGCCCACTTTTAAACAGTTTGAGGACTGCAAAGCTAGGGAAGCCAAATCATTGGACCTGCTCTACACTTAAATTAAGGAAGCACACCATGGAAGTGGTCAAAGGAAGCAGAGGAGACTGTTCAGGCTGTTCTGAGGTGACAAACTGGGATGTTCTCTGTAATGCAGGTGACAGATGGTCTCTAGAAATGCATAACAGGTTATATAATTTTAAAAGGTTCACACTACAGTGATATTACTTTATATCATGAAAGTAGGGCATTTAATTAGAAGCATGCAATGGTGACTTCCTCATCTCAAACAATTTACAAAAGTATACAAAAGTATAAAAATGTCAATGTCTCAATAACGTGTCATGTGCCCTTGAGCATCAATTAAAGCTTGACAAGGACGTCTCATGCTGTTCACAAGTCAACTTATTGGCTGCTGAGGCACGGCATCCCACTCTTCTTGAAGGGCGGCCCTCACGTCATTGAGGTTCTGGGGTACAAAGTTACGAGCCTCTACACGGTGATTCAGCTGATCCCATAGGTTTTCTATGGGATTCAGGTCTGGAGAAAGTGCAGGCCACTCCATTTGAGGTACCCCGGTCTTCAGCAGCTGTTCCCTAATGATGCGACCTTGATGAGCTGGAGCATTGTCGTCCATGAAGATGAAATTAGGCCTGTGTTGTTCATGCAGGGGCACAATGACTGGATTAATGATGTTATTCAGGTAGTGTGGGCTTGTCACTGTACCATTCACAAAGTGTAGGGCAGTTCTGTATGGACAAGACACACCTACCCACACTGTAACACCACCACCACCAAAGACTCGTCTGGTGACAACAGTGGCTGATGCATAGCGCTCTCCTTGACATCTCCAACATCGTTAGTGGCCATCATTACTGCACAACATGAATAGACTTTCATCAGAGAACAGCATTGAGGCCCACTCCCTGGCCCATGAAAGACGATGACGCCTGTGCCTGGTGGTGTGGTCAGGTACCCTTGCAGGTCATCTAGCATGCAGACCTCACTAATGTTAACAGTTTCGAATGGTCTGTCGTGACACTGGGGTGCCTCTCACCCCCCTTAAACGTGCCTGGAGTTGAGTGGCATTCATCATCCGGTTCCGTAGGGCACTGTTCACACTGAAGCGGTCATCAGTGTGGGATGTGGCCAAAGGACGTCCACTTCTACGCCTTTCTGTGACTCTTCCAGTCTCTCTGTTGCAACCTGCTGATGACACTCTAAGCTCAGTGGCCACTGCCATCTGAGAACATCCTGTACTGATGATTGTTAGGTGTTAACTTGGCATGTGAACAGCATAATGAGGAGGACTGTTTAAATACTAATTCGGATTGAACCAGGAAATTTATTGGTCAATTCATGGATCAGACACCTGTTGTGAATTTTGCTGTTAAGCTCCTTGTCAGAGAACAGCAAGTCGTATAAAAAGTACTGAAACACTGAACAGTTGGACATGTGCATTCAAACGTTTGTGGAAGGTCACATTAAGTTCACCTGTAAAGGTTATAGTACGTTTTAGGTTCATCCTGACATTTCACCCAAAAGCCGAATATCCCTAACTTTTTGTGAGTACTCTCTCGGTTATCCTGTTTGCCCTTGCCATGAGTATGTTGGTGAAGGCAGCTGAGACAGATTGTAGAGGCCCCCTGTCCAAGTCTGAAATTCGACACTTTATGGACGACCTGACGGTTACCACTACGTCAGTGCCTGGATTTCAGTGGATCCTTCAGGACCTGGAAAAGCTCATCTGCTGGGCTAGGATGAGCTTTAAACCAACTAAATCTAGGTCCATGGTACTGAAGAGAGGGAAAGTGGTGGACAAGTTTCGCTTCTTTGTGGACGGCGGGAAGATACCAACTATCACTGAGAAACCAGTCACAAGCCTGGGTAAGGTTTTCGACTGCAGCCTCAGAGACACAGCATCAGTCCAAACTACCATCAAGAAGCTTGAAGCCTGGTTGATCGCAGTAGACAAGTCCAGCCTTCCCAGCAGGTTCAAGGCGTGGTTATACCAACACGGCAATCTGCCCTGCATCCTCTGCCCGCTGTTGGTGTATGAGGTGACCATGTCTACTGTAGAGACCCTGGAAAGAAAGATTAGCTCTTTCCTCCAAAGATGGCTGGGCCTGCCACGCAGTCTTACTAGTGCAGCGCTATTCGGCAAGAGCAACAAACTCCAGCTTCCTTTCAGCAGCCTGGAGGAGGAATTCAGAGTTTCTCGTACAAGAGGGGCACTTGCCTATTGAGAATCCAGTGATTCCAGAGTTGCAACAGCAGGCATTGTGGTGAGGACTGGCAGGAAGTTCAGAGCTCAAGAGGGGCTGGAGCTGGCAGAATCTTGACTAAGGCTTTGTTGGGCATGGTGGCTGTCGGACGAGCAGGGCTGGGGGCCTTTCTACGGCCACGGTGCGACCTGGCCCAGGATAAGGACATATGCCATCTTGTCCTGGAGGAGGTGCGGGCAGGTGTTGAGGAGGTGAGGACCAGCAGGACAGTGAGCATGCATCAGCAGGGAGCATCAACAAGGTGTAAAGGAGCGCTGGAGAGGAAGCTGACCTGGAATGAAATCTGGAAGGCAGAGCCACAGCGTATCAAGTTTATGGTCCAAGCTGTGTACGATGTGCTACCAAGCCCAGCCAACCTGCATGTCTGGGGAAAGAGTGATCTTTCAACCTGTCCTTAATGCCCAGGAAGGGGCACATTGGAACACATCCTTAGCAGCTGCCCAGCAGCCCTCGGGGGAGGACGCTACTGCTGGCGCCATGACCAGGTGCTGAAGACAGTGGCCGAGACCATATCTACTGCAGTGGCCCGAGGCCAGAGAGCAGTACCTTTCCTGAAAGCTGGAGAGAAGCCTCGAGCACAGTCGATACCAACAGCCAGTCTACTTTCATCAGCATCAGACTGGGAACTGCAAGACAACTTGGGCAGGCAGCTCAAGTTCCCAGGGTATGTTACACCAACTTCTTTGAGACCAGACTTTGTATTAACATCTGTCTCTTCTAAGCAAGTCCTCTTATTGGAATTAACAGTCCCCTGGGAGGACCGCATGCAAGCGGCTCAAATACCATGAGCTCATAGAGGAATGCCTGAGGAGAGGCATTCGAGGCTTCCATAGAGATGGGATGTTGAGACTTTGAGGCCCGCTCTCTATGTAAAACCTACACCCTCCTCGGCATCTGCAAAGAGGAAAGCCATCAAGTCCTCCACAGAGGCTGCAGAGAGAGCCTCTAGGTGGATTTGGGTAAAAAGGTCCGAAACGTGGGCCAACGCTGCTCATCACTGATGTGTCCCAGCACATCCGCAGATGTATCTACTCACTTGAGTAGTGTGTGTGTGTGTGTGTGTGTATATATATATAATATATATATATAATATATATAAAGGAATCGACCGATATTAATTTTTCAGGGCTGATACCGATACCGATTATTGCTAATGATTACCGACAGCCGATATTTGGAACCGATATATAGGCTATATTTACAGTAAAAATGAAAATCTATGAAAACTCCAACACAAAATATTGCCTTTAATACTTAGCTTCTTTTTTTTTTCTTTTTTTTTACATTAAATTTAAATAAAATATAAATAGCAAAAGTAAATAAATAAAAACAAAGTAATTATAAACCAGAAGGGAAGGGCCAAAACACAGGAACGAGTTACTGAACAAGTATGTGGATGCTCCACTAGTGGTCTGGATCTTCAACAGCGAGGAGACTCAGATCTTTCGCGGTACCATGCAACAGATCACTCTGTGGTGGCCAGCATTATTTTCTAAGCTGTAGTGTGCTGGAGCAGCAGTGTTAAGGCAGACCCAATAAGCTCAAGGTGTTTTGTCCTGGGAATGGAACCAGAGTCTTTGGTTGAGGTGTTTGAGAGGAGGATGCTGAGAAAACTACTCAGCATTATGGATGATGCCCCTTATTCCTGCAAACTGAACTAGGGTCAAATAAGAGCACCTTCTCCTGCAGACTGGGACCAGTGACCATCAATCTGTATAACTACTCTCCCCATCTGTAGGGACCGCTGAAACATCAGACACTGAAAACAATAAGTGTAATATTCTTTCAACATCATACGCAATATTACTTAACATGACTATTACTTCAACATCAAGTGCAACATTACTTTCCAGTACCATGTGCAATAATAACTTTTTATTACTTTGCAATAATACTGCCAAAATAACTTTCATATGAAATATTACTTTCCTATATTTGTAGTTTCATTTTTTTTTTAGTTTTCTTGCTTTTACTAAATTAATCTTTTAGTTTTCTATTAGGCACTGGTGTTACATTAACTTATTTCTCCATTGTTTTTATCCTAATGTTGTAATCTTTTTAGTAACTACTGGCACAAGAATTTTCCTTCAAGTTCTATCTTATCTTTTCCACTGCTATATATACACAACTACAGTACAAGTCTTAGGCATGTGCAATGAAATGCTTTACAGATGAGTGCACAACAAGATTTAATTTAATTATTTTGAAGTAATCTTTACAGCATTTCTTTACACATGCCTAAGACTTTTGCACGGTACTGTATATGTTTCTGCAAATCCAGATAATAGCCCAGATAATATAATGTATAAAGCACATTAGACACTGAATGCTGAGTAGTTTCCTCCTACTTAATTCTGAAAGAGAGAAATACTTCTTCTAGGACCTCTGATAGGTAGAAATCGTCTTTGTGTTTACGAAGTAACTCGGAATGGCCTTTCAGTTACATCATGTGTAGAAGTGAAAGACCTTGGTGTAATTATTGACTCCAGTCTCTCATTTGAAGCTCATACAGATAATATTACTGGAATAACCTTTTAAATCTCAGAAATATTAAAAAGGTGAGAAATATTGCACTACAGGATGCAGAAAGACTTGCTACTTCTAGGTTGGACTATTGCGAGGCCTTGCAGTCTGGTTGCCACAGCAAGTGCAAAAGCAAGCCCCAGTTAATCCAGAACGCTGCGGCCTGACTAGTGTCTGACGATTTGACACTATCACCATAATCTTCTCAACAATGCTCCTGTCAAAAATTCACATTGATGATAAAAATACATTGACCTTTAAATTTAAAAAAAAAAAAAAAAAAAAAAAAAAAAAAAAAACCACACTCAAAAATACCAGACTCATACCACAGTACCTGAGTGAATTCTTGATCTTTTATGATCCACCATGTCTGCTTCAGAGACCAAAGACTACAAGTAAGACTACAGTAGGGGGTAGAGCTTTTTCATACAGGTCCCCACAGTTATGGATCAGCCTTTCAATTAGTGCCCAGGACTCAGACACAGTCTTGACTAAAAACCTATTTGTTTGATCAAGTCTGCTATTAGTTCAAGTTCAAGTTTATGCATTGCCATCTCATCCTATACAGGGTACAGTTTGAGATGAAAATGCATGCCTTCATGGACATGGTGCAAATATACAATATGGAGTGTGATGAGACAGTGAACATATAATGCAAATAAAACATAGTGCAAATAGACAAGACAGTGTGTAGTGAATTAACACATATACAAGACAACATAGGGTGCAACTACAGTAACTGACATGCACAGTAGGATTCAGTTCAATAGACTGGAATGGTAGCAGCATGTTAGTATATTGGGCAGATAATAAATAGACATTCAGAGGGTAATGACCTGAGCAGTAAGTTTACCCTGAGCAGTAAAGAACTGCAGTAAAGTGCAATGGACATAATGTGCAGTGACCACTAATTATTAAAGCTTCACTTTTAGGCAAACGTGCAGATGTGGAGGGTTCATGGATGCTCTAGTAAACTGAGATTTTTGGGTGTTGTCACCCCCCCACACTCACACATTCACACGCTTATGGAAAGTAAAGTCACTGACTGGTTTATATCCCAGTTCCCTCATGGCATTCCCCCATAATCTCACTATCCAGTGACACCCAGTAGATGGGTTCTTTTTTTCAGTCTGGTTCCTCTCAAGGTTTCTCCATGTCTCTCAAATCTCAGAGATTTTCTTTGCCACTGCTCAGTAGGGATAAATCAAAATCAAATCCTATATCCGGATATCTGTAAAGGTGCTTTATATTCAAATATTCATTTGTTAAATGAGCTACATGAATAAAATCTTAACAAACTGAATTGAATAGCTGGACACTCACACTTTTCTGCAGTGGGGACATCGGGCCAGTGTCCTGTCAGTAAACTCTGTCCACTGCAAAGTTAAGAAAACATTAACTGTTATTAATGAACATGGTCCTGATGATGGTCCATGGTAAAGGAATTTACAGCTGAAGCACAATACAAAAAAATTATGGGGATGGCAATGATAGTGAAGATGAATAATAATAAATCAATTGATAATCAATCCATCACTGTTGCTGATCATAAAGAGAAGAAATGTTAACAACTGTGCTGATACTGTATTGTGGCAGCAGTTAAAAAAAAAAAAAAAACAGGGTTGCCAAAAGAAAATCTTTTGCCCTCTCATCAGGGGATCTGAATGTTTCAAACCCGAGGATGATACTTAGCTGTTTCTTCTGAGTGCTAAGTACTCATACTTACACATAACACGAGCGTGTTTGGTCATTTACTGAATTATACAGCAAAATAGAGCTGAAAAAAGTAAAAAGGTGCTGGGGAAAAAAAGAAATCATACATGATGAGTTATTTAAAAAAAAATGATTCGTTATTGAAAGCATTTGTGAAAGGTTTTAACTTGTCTGTATGCAGCAGTATGAGCAAGGAATCACTATTTTTTTTTTGTTTGTTTAATTAAGTTGCTGTTGTTTACATCACCTACACAGTGTGTCTGCTGGGAGTCCTTCAGAAGAAGCAGAAGGTGAAGTGTGTGATCCTGCAGGATTAATCTGCCCACTATAATGAACTACAACTGCTATAAAGTCTCATACGTTATAATATGTGTATTAAGACAATCTTATGATTATAGTTTTTTTATGTAAATAAAAATCCAAATTACGTACCATAGGGTTATGAGAGGAACATTACTCTTAAGTTGTTGCACTATATGGCCACGTCTATCACTGCTGAGAGACTCTGTCTCTATCTTTTTATACACAATCATGTTACTGACCTGTTGCAATTAACTTAATATGTTCCACCAGCTGTTTTTTGAGCATTACATACATTTTCCAGTCTTCGTTGCCCTGTTCCAAATTTTCTGAAATCAAATTCCAAATGAGAAAATATTTCCCATAAAATGATAAAACTTCAGTTAACTTTTTATTGGTTGTCTTTTTTTCCCATTTTCAATTTAATATGGGTTGACATGATTTGCAAATCACCACATTCTGATTTTATCTACATTTTACACAGCCTCCCAAATTCTTTGGAAATGGGGTTACACAATAATACTGCTTCGTGTGAAGCAAACATGAGAAGCATGGGGAAAAGCATGCTTGTGTTTATTTACACTAGCTGCTCAACACAAGACTTTCCATAGGAGAATTTTTTCTTAAAAGACACCAGTCTGAGAAACTGCCAGGGTAGATAAGTTTTAAACAGAGATTTTTACAGAGCATTTGTCATCAGGTTCTTTCGCAAACGGCTTTAAGGATTTTAACAGACTACTCATTCAGAAAGCTGTTTTGGAGCATAGGAGCACTGGAATAGACGTTTTCAGTCAGTATAAACATTTAAACTATTTTATTGCTACCAGTACGTTATAAGATTAGTAAGGACAGTGCTGAATTTCTTTGTGTTGAATATCATGACTCTGTGTTTAGCTGTTGATTCATGGGAAAACAGGAAGGGTGTGAGCTTTCTGCTCCGACAACTACTCATATCTCTTCACAATAACATTGGTACAAAATTAAAATGGACAGCACAATTAAAGCTTTTAGATAATAAAACACCATATACAACTGCCACAATGAAATTATAACATTTAAACAGGGATGTAAATACGCAAATACACAAGCTCATGATCATGCAGAGCAGGGGTCGGCAACCCTAGGCACGCCACAAGTGGCACGCGGAGGAATTTCTGGTGGCACGCTGACGGACTTTTCGTGACATCACATGCCGCGACGCAGGATCAACACGATGGAGTGCAGCCCGTCAGTACACATTCTGTGCTGCCTGCCCAATCCGTTCTGCGCATGGGGGTTAGGGTTAGAGTTAGGATTGGATTTTCAAAGGGTTAGGGTTAGGATCGGATGTTCAGTGCATGCGCATGGTCTTTGAGCATGGGCAGAACGGATCGGGCATGCAGCACGGATTGGTTACTGACACCGCTCACTCAGCGCATGCGCTGGTGTGCGCATGCGCTGTAAGCCTTGTTCACACCAGTGATGCGCGGGTCAATGTATAAACAACCTGAACCCGACCAACGTTTTCAACTAACCGCCCGCAACTCGGACCGCAAAAAAAAAGAAAAGAAAATATTGTACCCGACCCGCTTCCTGACCCGCATTTTTCTCAAATGGTGCGCTTTCTATTTGTGTATTTGCGGAGCTTCCACTCCCCAGTCTTCACCTTTTCTCTTGCCGCCTCCA
>JAOVYU010000029.1:9908412-9923721 GCA_025674565.1 Synodontis membranacea
CTTACGTTTCGGCCGAAACCGATAATGCTATTTCGGCCGAAAATTTTCGGCGGCCGAAATTTCGGTGCATCCCTAGTTTTTATTATTGTTTAAATTGTGTAGTTTACATGCCAACTACCAACTTATGATGAACACAGTTTTCTTTGTTGTTTCTCTTCACCAGAGGATGCTCTGCAGCTCCCCTGTGGTCGACATGTGTGGAACAGCACAAATCACAACAATCAATGAGTAAGCTACCATTCATTGATTGTTGTGATTTGTGTTGTCCCACGCGTGCTGACAACAGGGGAGCTGCATAGCATCCTCTGGTAGAAAATGTATGCAAGGAAAATGCTCATACCATAGATGAAGGATCTTCCGTCTCTCCGTTGTTTTTTAACTGTAATTTATCGGCTATTATAAACACCAATACTGATTGATCTGCAAATAGCTCATATTGGCCAATTATATCGGCACACTGATTTATCAGTCAGGCTCTAGTGGGAATCATACAATAAAGACAATTATCTACGATATACCACGATATCTGTGTAACTGTAAGATACTAACTGTGTCGTTTTAAGAGGAAACCTCACAGTTTTGAGGCTCCAGAGGAAAACTTTGACTTTGACTTGAAAACAGAGACTTTGGAGGCACACAGTTTTCTTATCAATAACAACTAGCATTTAAGGTTAGTATGTTCTATGACATAAAATACACATACAGTAAAACCTTGGATTGTGAGTAACTTGGTCTGTGAGTGTTTTGCAAGACAAGCAAATTTTTAAAATAAATTTTAACTTGCTAAACGAGCGAAGTTGGCGTGCCACACTCCATACGAGCGTATACTGTTTACTAAAAAATTGTGACAACATTTGTGTGCGTAAAGCATTTTAAAAAAAAATTATGTCCAAGTGTAGTGACTGTTCTTTAGTAACTGTACTGCAACAATGGCCCCCATGAAGAAAATTTTTGAAAAGGAAGGCAGTAAGAAGGAGGTGGAAGTTAAGAACAAAATCATTGAGAAGCACGAAAGACGTATGCGAGTGGCCAACATTGCAAGATTTTTTAACAAGTCTTCGTCGAAGATTTGCACAGTATTAAAGAAGAAATAAAGGGGCTAGATGCAGCAAAGACCTCTTTGATACTCTTGTTTATTTTAAAACAAGAGTATCAAAGCAAGGCAACATGTTCTGGAAGATGTATAAAAGTTGCTTTTCATGTGGATAAAAGAGAAGCATCTAGCAGGTGATACTGTGACCGAGAACTTAATCTGCTAGAAGGCAAAGGCCTTGTACACCGACCTTGTAAGTAATCTGCCAAGTACATTGTCAGAAAATGAAGAAGGCTTCATGGCGAGCAGGGGA
This sequence comes from Synodontis membranacea, assembly GCA_025674565.1. Lineage (NCBI taxonomy): Eukaryota > Metazoa > Chordata > Actinopteri > Siluriformes > Mochokidae > Synodontis > Synodontis membranacea. The sequence goes on from JAOVYU010000029.1 coordinate 9,909,759, forward strand.
TGGTTTGATAACTTTAAGAGGAGAAGTGGCATCCATATTGTTGTGAGGCACGGAGAGGCAGCAAATTTGGACACTAAGGCAGCTGAGGCGTTCACTGCGAGTTCCAGAAGCTCATGGTTTCCCAGTGTTACCTGCCACAAGAAGTTTTTAACTGTGATGAGGTGGGGCTTTTTGGGAAAAAAATGCCAAAGAGGAGATACATTACAGCAGAAGAGAATGCAATGCCTGTTCACAAGCCCATGAAAGACCATCTCACCCTCTTGTTGTGTGATAATGCAAGTGGGGATTTCAAAGTCATGCCGCTGCTCATATATCATTCCAAAAATCCACAAGCCTTCAAGAAATGAAAGGTGCAGAAGAACCAGGTAAACTTTATGTGGCGGTCCAACAGCAAAGGCTTTGGCACTCGTATCTTGTTCGTTGAGTGGATCAACAAGGTCTTCCATCCTGCAGAAATACCTTTTAGAAAAGAACCTGCCACTCAAAGTCTTGATGGTTATGGATAATGCTCCTGCTCATCCTCAAGGCCTTGAGACAAAAGTAACTGTCATTGGATAGGATCCTTGTTAAAATCTCACAAAAAAAAGATTCCTGTGAGACAACAGATGGCACTGATTCCATTACTTATAGAGAAAGTTGTCCTACAAAATAACCTTCCTCCTCTCCTTTCTCTCCCTCATATCAGCCACAATTATTTTCAAAGGTAAAGTGCAGGATAATTTAATTTAAAGTGCAGGTTAATGATTGATTTGTATTAATCATTTTTATATGAATATTTATGGGTTGTGGAACGAATCATCTGAGTTTCCATTAGTTTTTATGGGAAAATTCTATTTGATATACGAATGCTTTGCATTACAAGCACGTTTCCAGAACAAATTATGCTTGCAAACCAAGGCACCACTGTATTTAAGTTAATTATATAGCAACTGACTGTGGAGTGGATGATTAAGCACAACCAGATAGTGAGTAGCCCATTGCTTTGCTACTGTTTAAGACTACAGTTTTAAAGATGATTATTTTAACAGTATTGTATTTAAATATAATGGTGTTTAATATAGGAAAATATAGATGTGAAATATCTAAAACTGCATTAAAGAAATGGCTTAGCATGCTAGCTCCTTAGTGCTTAGCATAACTTAGCACTGTTAAACCACACATGCAGAAAGATGACTTGCCTGAGGATTTACTGCTTATTATTATTAATTAGTTTGGAGTTAAAGGCAAGTAATGGTACAGAATGCTACAGAATGAATGTGGCAAAATCATAATCATGTCAACTTTTTATTTTCATAATCATAACCTAATTAATATTTCATTAGTACTTTCTACTGCAGTAGAAATCAGCACTGTCTGCCATTTCCCAACTGTGAGTTTCTCCCTTTATACAAGTTTATTCTTATATAAACTATATATCCTTCCTATGAAAAGAAGTCATGAAGAACTGACTCTGGTATGTCAGATTGGCTGGGGAATCTGTTTAGAATGCCTGCATGTTTTAAGAAAAATACCAATATTTGACAGCAGTCTATGGATAACATATCACAAGAGGAAACAACATTATATATTGCCATATCAATATTTTGTTCCACTCCTAATGTTAAAGCTGTAGTCGCTAACCCATATAAAAATAACTTTTTGTCATATTTGATAAAACTGTCACTATGTCCTGCCAGCAGTAAATGAGACAGATATCCTGTGAATTGATTCTGAAAGTTGTCGAATTGCTGTACTGTTCATACCACACAACCTCGAGACTGCTAAACAAATCAGACAGTTGTATAGTGAGAATGGAGAGGCGAAATAGGGCTACCACCTACATGATCTTTCAGCACGACTGGTCTGTCTGGTCTACAAAACAACGTTCTGTCACAAAAAGTTACACGAGAATTGATGCAGAAAATGACCCTCGCATGAAACAGGAGTTTCAAAGTGAATATCCCACAAAAAACAAGGGCTATGTCTTGATTTTTTATGCGATTAGTTACATAAATACATAAATAATTACGAAAATACATGTGAAAAGAAAAAGAAAGAGGAGGCATGGGTTATCCTGTCAAAGATCTATAAAAGTTTTGCTCAGTTTCCTGAGCCTACCGTGATGCATTGTTTTTGTGAGAAAAGGTGAAGCGAGATCCCTCGCCTGTTACCATTGACTCAGGTCCTGTACTGTTAATACCTGTAGCTTGCCGGCAACAGGCCCAGATATTTAGCAGGCTAGATACCTGTTCAGAGTTGGCGACTAGTCAGTGAGCAAACTTGTCCTTGTAGTGTTCACACATAATGATTTTTGATTGTTAATCAAACATGGAGTTGCGCCCAATTAAGGACTTTCTTCAGTGACCTGTCAGCGACCCAAAAACAGCTTTAAAATTGTGTAGTGTGAACAAAGCTTTAGGTCTTTGAGTCTGGAAGCACACAAAGCACATGTAGTAACACAATGAACAGCACTCTGATTCACCTCAGAGTGCTGCCTGAACCTCTGTATAGCCCCCATGCCATGTACACGGTAGATTAATCAGCTGCTCCATTCATGCAGCATTAGGCAGCCTAGCCTCTGAGAGTGGGGGTGCTGAACTGGTGTGTAACCTTTCTTTTGGTGTCTTTATGGCGGACCAGCCACTGGAGTGGTGCATGGTCAATATTTAAAGTGAAGTGCCGTCTGTAGAGGTAATACCAACATCACTGAGGTAGGCTGCAGCGAAGGAATTGATGGGCCTGAGTACAATGTCCATGAGTCTCTGGAACATTGTTGGAGCTCCATGTAGGCCAAAGGGGAGAACCCGGTTCCAGTGCATGGAGGCGGTACTAAATGCGGTACTAAAGGAAGTCTTTGGCATGGTGGAGGGATTGAGGGGGGACTTGACAATATCCTTTTGTCAGGTCCAAGGTGGAGATGAACTGGGCTCTCCCCAGCTGCTTGATGAGCTCATTCACATGGAGCATCTGGCAGCTGTTGAACTCCGAGACATTGTTCAGTTTGTGGAAGTCATTGCATAGTCTGAGGGAGCTATTTGGGCACACACAACAATCAGGCCGGCCCAGGGGCTCACAGACTCCTTGATGATCCCTAACTTCAATGTCTGTGCCACATCTGCCTTGAATGTGTGATGATGAACCTCTGGGAGTCCTGGGCCTTATAGGGCCGCTGCTGCGCCACTGTGCTAGTTGGTGTTTTAATGTGGTGTTGTAGCAGATGGGTCTGAGTTCCATCCATCTTTCTCTGTCCCTCCCGTATAGCATGCATTTTAAGGTTTTATTAAAATGCTCTACCAAGCCATAATTCTGTGGGTGGTAGACAGAAGTGTAGAGTTGTCTTACCTGCAGCAGCCAGCAGAGATCTTGCAACCACTTCAAGATGAAGGGAGTCCCCTGGTCGCTCAGGATATCCTTATAAATTCCCACCTGGCTGAACAACAGCAGCAGCTCCCAGACAATGTTCTTAGACTTTGCTTTGCAGGGCGGTACCACCTTTGGATACTGGGTGGCATAATCCAGGATGACTAGGATGTGCCCTGGTTGACCCAGGGGTCAACCAGAGGGATAGGTGGAGCTGGGGGCAGCAATGACTTGTTCCTGGGCCAGTGGAACCAGTCCTTAATATTCCCCAGGGTGTTCTGTGCCCCAGATGGCCTCCAAGTGGGTGGGTGTGAGCCATGTGCATAATTGCATCCACCCTGGGTCAGGAAACAATGAGGAGATTGCAGGGCTTCTGCTGTTTGCAATGGTAGTACAGCAGGCCGTATTAATTGATGAAATATGCCACAGGCAGCGACTGTCCCAGATTTACTGCCTCCTTGTCGATCTTTAGCACCTGGCTCCAACAGTGATTCAGCTGGCCATCCTCCTTCTGCTGTCTCCCAAAGTTTCCCTCCTGGGTGGCCTGCTGAGGCAGATGGGAGAGATGGTTAATATAGGTGGGGACTCGCCTTCCGAGCCGGCTTCAACACTGTTGTCCTCGGCCAGCAGGGCAGCTGGGGCAGGTTGCCTGGATGGGCAGAGACCTCGTCTTTGGTGCTGTTTGGCTGGCTGGACTGGGTGGCTCTTGGAGTCCATGGATGTCGGGAACCCTGGCCAATCAAACCCTAGGAGTAGAAGAAAAGGGAGATTAGAGATTAGTCCGATTGTTAAGGGCCACTCACCTCCAGAATGTCCCACCAAAACCTCTGTGGCCAGTACTTCTCTAACATCTTTGTGTACACATGTCACCATCAGGAACCTGATGGGAACAGCATTGGGTAGTAGAGCTGAGGGCCAGGCCTGGGTTAAGGAACTCCCTGAGTCCAGGAGAGCGGTCATGGGAGCACTGTCGAGTCGGACCATGGTTGGTAGTCATTGGTAGGCATTGGAGGGGAGAGCACTGGGAGCACAGTCTCCCAGGTCCTTCTAGAGGGCTCTGGCGTATACATGGGTCACCAGCAATAGCTGTGATGCATCTCTTTAACCTGTTGCTCTCTTTTTTCCTAGATCCAGCATGTTTAGAGTACACTCCAGGGATTCCACCATCTCTCTTGTGGTTTGGGAGGCTTCCAGGCCTACTGCCTTTTTTTTCTCATTGGGGAGGCTCTGAAGGAGATGATCAGTGATCACCCTTCTGGGTTTTTTATCAGCCACTCTTTTTGTATGTTATCTTGATTTGGAAGACAAGGTAGAGCCTGCATTTTTTGCATCCAGGAACAGATTGTTTTTTTTTGCAAAGAACCCATTTGCTGAATAACTATGTGTAGGTAACTCTGCCACATCAATGCTACACATGAGCGACATGCTTTTTTATTTCGCCTGTTCTCTTCTCTTATTTTCTTATCATTACAAACTAGGTAATAGGCCACTTTGAAAGTCCTTGTCATCACTGAGTCGCACTGAAATATAATAGTTCAAAGACAAGGCAAAAAAATCCCATAGTAGGTCAGATTTAAGAATGCTGCAGTCCAATTTGAAATCTGAAAACCTGTATTCCGTTAATTATGATTTCACACCAATGCCGAGATACAGGGTACATTCCAATTTAAAAAATAGGTCAGAATACCACACAATTTTCATCCTATGGCTTTATTTATAAATATTTATTCATAAATTTCAAATCTAATTACAAAGTTTTATTTAAAAACTTTTTATTTATTTATTGTAAATGCAGTACCAAAATTTCCCTCACTGGGAAACATGGAAACGCTGCTATAGATTGTCCATGGTTAAGTTTTCCCTTGAACTAAACACATCTGTTTCTTCACGGAAACCCTCCACTAAAGTGTGTTACAGAAATGACAACTTACATTTCTGCAAAACAGAAGTGTAATCAAAAGTTATGAACCACTTGATTAGACTATATTTCAGGGAAGAAAACATTGTTTTTCTTGCCATCTCCTGGCAGTGAAATTAGAGTTGAATCTATTTTTCTGTAGAGCATATGCTTTTCCCTGGACTATGTCCATTCTTACCTTCATAAACAGTAATAATGGTCATATACATTCTCTCAAGTGGACAGCCTGCTTTGGCAAGCACAAAAACAAGCCACAAGAAAATAATGATCTAGCACACACATATACAGACACACACATCCTTGCATGCAGTTGTTGTTCATTAAGTGTTGCCATGGAATTATGTACAGAATAAGTCTTCACATGCATCATTTTGTTTTCTCTTCACAGAGAGTTACAGAAGACTGCCCTGGATAAACCCCTTACACACATGCACACATTTACACACAAAAAAACTACAGGAAATCAACATCTGTGACTGTGTTCATCACATGGACTTGCTTCTGGCAAGACTCAAACATTGGAAACCAGGAGCATCTTTTTTTTAACAAGCAAACTTAGGTTGCAGCACTTTGGATATTTTTTCTCCTTTGTTGGAATTTCTTGTGGATCTGTTTGGGATCCCTTTATTTATTATGCACTTCATGGACAAAAGTGGCTCAATGGCTAGAATGGAGAGTGAGAAGAATTCCCTTCCTCTTGTTTGCTACAGGTAGGCACATCAACATAAATTAAAACTGCATTAAACTCAGCCTTTTGTTAGTTCTTGTAGGTGAATGAAAAATCATCTGCCATGCCAGTAGGAAATAAAACCATGCTGTAGAAAATGTTTATTTATGTTCATATTGTGCTACATAATTTTAAATGCCAAACTGAAACTCTGAAAAGGTCTGGCAAAACAAATATACACTTTTAGGCTTTTTGGGGTGGTCATATTAGAATTGATATTTTGGCCATAGGTAAAAGACTTATTCAATACTTTTTCATTTGGACGAGGGTAGAGGGCTCTTGCACTTTGTCTAGTACATGACCTGTGTGGTTGCATGGGTGTGTGTATAAGTGTGCAAACACCGGACATTTTGTTTCATATTTAAATGATAAATAAATAAAAACAATATTTTTCTTGATAGTGCTCACTCTCAGTATTATTGTTTAATATAGTAACAGTGTGCTCTCTAATCGCAGATTATAGTTAAAAGATGAGATAATGAGATTATCTGAGAACGCTGAGCATGGTAGATTCTGTCTAAGACAACTGAAACTCCTACCTGTATATGAGGAATGACAGTAAGCTGCTTGAAATATAGATAAAATATTTATCTTTTCCATTTTAAACTTGCTTCAGTTGTAAGGTCTTTTATTGAGTTAAGTGAGTTAATTTTCAGGTTATATTTGATTATCAGCTGAATCTAGTCTTAGCCACTACACCCCTGTTAAACTATCAGGGGTTTCAAACATCCATAAAGCTTGCCAGAGAAGCTCAAACACTATCAAAGCATTTTAAGATGTGCATTAGATGGCCTGTGTGTTGTGAGTGTGGGAAAGGCAGCAGGTAGGTTGGAAATAATTATCAAGCCTAAATATGCTGCTTAGTTATTTTAAAAAAAGGTTAAAATTATGATAAGCTTTGGATATGTAAAGTATTTGGCTGCGCTAGTATAGATGGACTGCAGACAGGTTTGCTTACTTTTGTAATAATATTATTTCTATGTATTATTTTGTAAATAATGGATAGAGCTATCAGTGATTGATCAGTGATTGATGTTTTTTCTTTCAGTAGCCTATGCCGATACTTACTAGGCATAGGCTTATAGGCAGGATGATGCACAATATGATGCCAGTGTTTTCACCCCAGATATCGTAGAAGAATTTAATAACAAAATATCATATGTTTGCTTAACTTTGAACATTTATTTTTCATATTTATTTTGCATTTTAACCTTCTCTGAAATTTTCCAAAGATAAATGCAAGATAAAAGATAAATTATTTTATGTCATATTAATAAGACACTTTTCTTAAATATTTAATTAAGCATTAGGTATTGTAGGACTAAAATCTAAAAGGATATTATCTTAGTTCCCTGACCAATTACAGTAAAGTTGCAGCTGATGGCTAAATGCGTGTTTTAACTTTATGACTTATCTGACTACAATTTATAGTAACTGTTAACTTTTTTGTTAATGCCAATTTACTAGGTTAACTTAATATAACTTTTTCCAAAAAATGGTCTTTTAGTTAGTGCTAGATATGTAATATCTTGGTGTTCAAATGACATTTAATCTAAAACAGCTTTGTACTTAGCTTTCATTATGAAGTGATATTACTACATCAGCATCAATATATCAACTTGACTTATAGCTTGTCAGAGGTCATTTTCAAATGTGTCTTACATAAAAACATTTCTAGTAACCATATAGATCATACAAATCATGCACTCTTAAGGCACCATACTTTCTTGAATAAGAACTATTTGCTATTTATTGAGTATTTAGGGATAAAGTAATAAAAGGTCTTATACAAATACACAATACAGACTGTAAAAATATTGAGAACTAGAGAAATAAAGAAGTCAATGTACAGTGTGCTACATTTGTAATAGCATCCCTGCTGTTGTATAATGTATACATTTTTATATCCCTGATCCGTTTTGAAGTGTTTAATGACCAGAGTACCAAATGAGTAAGACCCAATGACAGGTTAGACAGGTAGGCTCACCCAGGGTTATATATTAATTCAGTTCTTGAGTCTGTTGAACAATAACAAAAAAGTCTGTGTACACCAGGTGGTCCCAGTGTGTATGTGTGGGTTTACGTCTGTGTGTAGGGGAAGAACAATCACATATTGCAGAATATAAAACCATATAGTGTAAATGTTATTTAATAAACTTATATCTATATCACTACATTGCTCCCATGTATACAAACTATATCACTACATTGCGTACCATGAAATATGGATTACATTGATGCCAAACTTGCCCTGAGTAATATTTTAGGTAATCTAATTTAGATAACCAGATTTATTCCACGTGGTCTCTCTGACCCACCTTACTGATCATTTTAATCTGACCAGTCAAGCATCATCTTACTGTCTGACCTCACTAATGCTCATGTGGTGAATGGACACAAATTCCCACACACATGCTCCAAAATGTAGTGGAATGCTTTCCAGAAAAATGGAGCTTATTATAACAGAAAAGGGGGACTAAATCTGACCTGGGATTTTTAACAAAATGCATTTGAGTGTTATGGTCAGGTGTCCACAAACTTTTGTCCATATAGTGTACATCAAACAAGTATGTGGTATGCAGTCTGGAAAGCACTATGCTTTCATGACAATTGTGACCATGTTTTGTCACGTTTTCTTGCTAAATTAAAGGAATCAAACAAATTATATAGATATGAGAATAACCACTGTTTATTTTATAAATAGTGAATAATACTTAATTAAAGTAAATTAATTAAAACTTACGGAGTGAGTAATTCATTCATACTGTTTGCTCTCTGGAAAGTCCAAACAAAACCAGTGCTTTTTCTGATGTATTTCATTTCTTGTGAAGGTAAAATGTAATTCCCAGTGGGAAGGAAAGGGATAAATTGAGCACTTTTACTAATCTAATACTTAAATGTTGATCAGCCAATGAAGATTACCATAAAATTATTGATATCAGCAAATTAATCTGCGAGGCCAGTTAATTAATCAGTTGGTCAGTCACTACATAGTACAGCATGAATACCTTCATTTTACATTCTTTTTAGATTACATTAAATAATTTGAATAATTTAGATTTATGGAAAGAGTGTGTTTTCATACTCAACCAAGAAGCAACCTGACAAAATTGCTCTTTGAAGAACCATTACTGGTAAATACAGAAGAGGATGCATAGTAAAGCAATAAACCATGAGTGGGAATGCATTACAGGGTAAGAGTTAGTGAAGTTGGCCCTATTACAGTGATTACATCACTGTAGTAATCTAGTGGTTACATTTTTATTAAATTATTAACACACCTTCCAGTTTATAATTTTTATTAAATAGGAAAAACAATATGGTAAACTCCAGTCTTGATATTCTTGTCGATAAACTTGTAGTGTGAGAACCTCTACAAAAAGTAAGTACAATGGGGGAAATAAGTATTTGATTCCTTACAACCCAGCCTGAATTCTGGCTCCCACCTGTTGGGTATGGCACACAGATTGCAATCAGTCAATTACAGATATACCTGATCTTATCTCGTTATATGTATAAAGCACACTTGTCGACAGAATAATTTTTTTCCATTATAATCTCTCCATCACCATGGGCAAGAATAAAGAGCTCTCAAAGGACGACAGGGACAAGATTGTATTCAATCCAATTGAGCATCTGTGGGATGTGCTGGACAAACAAGTCGAATCCATGGAGGTCCCAATTAACAACTTACCGAACTTAAGGGATCTGCCGCTAACATCTTTTTTGTGCCAGATACCACAGCACACATACTAATATTGTGTTGATCCCACTTTTGCTGCAAAAACAGCCCTGGCCCATCGAGGCACAAGATGTTAGCAGCAGATCCCTTAAGCGCTGTAAGTTGCGAGGTGACACCTCTATGGATTGGACTTGTTTGTACAGCACATCCCATAGATGCTCGACTGGATTGAGATCTGGGGAATTTGGAGGCCAAGTCAGCACCTCAAACTCATTGTTGTGCTCCTCAAACCATTCCTGAACCATTTTTGCTTTGTGGCAGGGTGCATTATCCTGCTGAAAGAGACCACAGCCATCAGAAAATATGGTTTCCATGAAAGGGTATACGTGGTATGCAGCAATGCTTAGATAGGTGGTACATGTCAAAGTAACATCCATATGGATGGCAGGACCCTGTTTCTCAGCAGAACATTACCCACAGCATCACAATGACTCCATTGACTTGTCTTCTTACCATCCTGGTGCCATGTGTTCCCCAGGTAAGCGTCACACACAGACCTGGCCATCCACGTGATGTAAAAGAAAAACGTGATTTATCAGACCAGGCCACCTTCTTCGATTGTTCTGTGTCTGATGCTCCCAGTTGTTGGTGCTTTCGGTGGAGGACAGGGATCAGCATGGACACCCTGACTGGTTTGCGACTATGCAGCCCCATATGCAACAAACTGTGATGCACTGTGTATTGTGACACCTTTCTATCAGAACCAGCTTTAACTTCAACAATTTGAAACACAGTAGCTCGTCTTTTGGATCAGACCACACAGGCCAACCTTCGATCCCCATATGCTTCAGAGAGCCTTGGCCGCCAATGACCCTGTCATCGGTTCACCACTCTTCCTTCCTTGGACAACTTTTGATAGATACTGACCACTGCAGACCGGGAACACCCCACAAGATTCAGATTTTTCTAGATACTCTGACCCAGTCTCTAGCCATCACAATTTTGCCCTTTCAAAACCCGGTCAAATCCTTACGCTTTCTCATTTTTCCGACTTCTAACACATCAACTTTGAGGACAAAATGTTCACTTGCAGCCTAATATATCCCATCCTCAAACATGTACCATGATGAAGAGATAATCAGTGTTGTTCACTTATACTTTTGCAGCAATAACTGCAAATAAATGTTTCCGGTAACTATTGATCAGTCCTACACATCAGATTGGAGGAATTTTAGCCCATTCCTCCTTACAGAACAGTTTCAACTCTGGGATGTTGCATGAGCTGCAGGTCCTTCAACAACATCTCATTTGGATTAAGGTCAGGACTTTGATATGGCCATTCCAAAACATTAACTTTATTCCCCCTTAACCATTCTTTGGTAGAATGACTTGTGTGCTTTGGATCATTGTCATGCTGCATGACCCACTTTCTCTTGAGATTTAGTTCATGGACAGATGTCCTGACATTTTCCTTTAGTGTTTGATGGTTTAATGCAGAATTCATTGTTCCGTCAATGATGGCAAGCTGATTCTTACTTCACAACTTTTCCTATCTCAAAAAAGGCAGGACCCTCCCTTAATCTGACTTCCTACCAGGAGGCACATTCTGCCATCATCACTTTGGCACAATTACCCAGCTTGCCAACAAAATTGCCTCATTTTGCCTTGTTTTTCACAATTTTGCTCTTTTTTTTAGCCTGACGTTAAGGGTGCTGCTGGCGCAGGGTAAGTGGTGCATGTATCCAGAACTTTGGGATTTTTCATCCAATCTCTATAGGTATCTCTGTACCAAGTTACAATGATTTCTAGGTTGTCTTTTCACAAAAGTTTCAAAACATTGCCGTTTCTCAGTCCGAGACTCAGAAACATGAATGACATTAACCACAGCTTCGATGTAGACACTTTTTTTTTGTTGTTGCAAGCTAAAAAAAAGACCCACCTTCCTTACTGCCATCAAATATTCATTCACCTGTTACTTTATGTATATATATATATATTACAGGCTTAAAGTAAATGCACAAGATTGCTGTCTCAGGAAGCTTCCCCAAACAGATTTTCCATTGTCCTGTAACTTATTATTTTTTTTTTTTTTACCTCCCTGGGACAATAGGAATACGTTAGTCTGGAGACTTGTGTTATACCCAAATGGTCATTAGGAACAGCACAAATGAAAGCAAACATTATATGATTCTGGAATTACATGAGCCTTGTCTGTGAGCGCTCATATAGTGTGTTTTTTGTTTTTGGCTGCTGCTATTGCATCATGATCTTTGGGCCTTCTCTTGCAGGATGGAGGCCTCCTGTCTGGAGCTGGCTCTGGAAGGGGAACGTCTATGTAAGGAGGGTGATTACAGTGCAGGTGTACCATTCTTCGAAGCAGCCATGCAGGTGGGGACAGAGGATCTGTTGGTACTGAGTGCCATCTATAGTCAGCTAGGCAATGCCTATTTCCACCTACATGACTACACCAGGGCTTTGGAGTTCCACCACCATGATCTAACTTTAACCAGGTACATATTTTCATGGTAATATTCTGTGTATATGTTTCACCTTTATTACTAACTGTAATTATTCAAACTTTAGTATTTGCCTCACCCAAGGTGGGTTGATCAGGGTCCCTTTCTGTGTGAAGTTAATTAATTGAAAAATAAATGCATTTTTTGAAGAAAAAATAATCTGGTTACACAAGTGTGCAGATCTGTTAACTCGGGGATAATCAGTCTTATTCAGAAAATTTCTGCAGCTAGTGTGGCTGCTGGCTTTCTTTCCAGCCAAGCAGGGCCACACTGACTTCACTTGTGTAATTGGTGGATGTGTGTGAAGTGTCACGCTGTGTCCCTATGTGTGTATGAGGGGCGGACGCAAGGTGCAGGGATCCGGAAACTGGCAGAGTAGATACACTAATGTCCTTTTAATGACGTGTCTATTTACAAGAACAGGGTACAGGAAAACTGAAACATGAATCACCAAAACATGAGAAACAATACACATGCACAAAGGGAGAGTGATATGGGAACACTCGTACAGGAGGACCATGTACTCAGGGATGGTAGGCAGAACCCAGGAAATGTAAACAAAGGCTAGGGTAAACAAATAGCTAAACATAGATGAACACAAAACTATCTATGCAGCTAAGAACCTCAGACATGCAATGGACTCGGAACTTGCTAGGACTAACTCTCTAGAGAAGCACAAATGGAGTAATCTCAGAACATAGAGTGTAAGGAGAACTCTGGCTTACACAGAGGTTTGGCAAAGCAGAGAAAATACGAGCTCTAAGCAGAGATGAAGAACCCCAGAATACTACAGCACATAAATGCAGATTACCCACATACATATGAGCAGAACAGGGCACTGGCAGGTATAGAGGTCTAAGAAACCCATAACACACATCATGAGCAACCCAGGAAAAAGGTGATGAATGCACAATAGCACTAGAGAGTCTACAAGCTAGAATCTGGGAGGTTCTATAGTTTACAAACGGGGTAGGGGATTAGGACAAGCATAGAGTACGTACAGCGTGTATTGAGCTGAGGTAGAGAGCAGGACTGAAATGTGGGTCAAAATAATAATATTCAAAGGAACACTCTTACAAGGGGCATAGTAGCAAACAGAAACTGAAACACAGGTAACAATCAAGACTGAGGATACATCTCTAGACATGTATATAACAAACATAAATGGAGCCGCCGGCGAACACGCGGCGTAGAGACAATAATGTCCACTGACATGTAGTCATAACCGAAAGTAACAACCAGAAAACTGACCCTGGGTGGCAGTCCGATAAATGGGCACACAAACGGAAGCGAGAAGTCCACAAAGGAATCGAACCGAATGGATGGATGATTCTCACGTAGGAGTTAAGTCCACGGCTCCTCAACCAAGTGGAACGTTAGATACAGGAAGAGCGTCCATACCGGGGAAGGTAAACTCACATGCAGCAATAATCCACTCGTAGCGCGAAATGAACATGCACGTCATGTGTGGCGGCAAAACCATGATATTACCACCACCACGTTTAACAGACAGGATAAGGTTCTTATGCTGGAATTCAGTGTTTTCCTTTCTCCAAACATAATGCTTCTCATTTAAATCAAAAAGCTCTATTTTGGTCTCATCTGGGTCCGTGTACGTGACGGCCAATGGATTTTCATCTTAAATTGGAAAATCCAAAAACGAAAATCGACCTGTTTTTTGTTTTCTCTTCCGATTTTACGATTGAAAAACGAGAGGATGGCCCGTTATCCGATTTTCTTTAGTATGATTACAGACGAAAATCAGGAATAGAATATCTGTG
>JAOVYU010000029.1:9948127-9963482 GCA_025674565.1 Synodontis membranacea
GATAGATAGATAGATATATAGATATATATAGATAGATAGATAGATATAGACCTTCATCATAAAGTTTCAGGTTGAGTTAAGCTGGATTGTTTACTGTATTTCAGTAGCATTTCTATGGCATTTGTACATTTGTTTGCTGTGTGAGTCAGGCCAAATTGAATTTCATTTGAATTTTATGTGATTGCAGAATGAAAAAAACACGACACTGTTCTCCTCCTTCTCTGTCTAGGTGAGAAGCCATATGAGTGCTCTAACTGCAAGAAGCGCTTCTCCCACTCTGGCTCCTACAGTTCTCATATCAGCAGTAAGAAGTGTGTAGCAATTCCTTCTGCTGTTAATGGCTTGTCTCACACTCCTGGAGTCAAAGCAGCTCTTACTCTGACTCGCCCTACACGTATACTCTTACGGGAAAAAGTTGACATTGATAACAAACCTTTAGAGCAACAGCTGCCTCCTAAGAAGATTAAAGAAGAGCCTGATGAGCATGAGCTTAAACCTGTCAGAACTACATCAGTTGTTACTACAACTACTATCACCACTACCAGCACTACTAATAATGAGGGTGGAATTTCTATTCAGACTGCTGCTCCTCAGGGTGTGGTACAGACATTAGTTCTACCTACTGTGGGTCTAATTCAGCCACTTAGCATCAACCTACGAGACCTCCAGAACATGCTGAAAGTGGCAGTGGACGGGAACACCATGTGGCAGTCTGTGGCTAGCTCAAATGCTAAAGGAGCTGCTAGTAAGGTTGTTAATCAAGGGCAAGCACAAGCAGTGCTTGTGCAGTCTCCCCATCACCAATTGCAGGTGATTTCTGCTATCTCACTCCCTATACTGGATCAGGATGGAAATTCCAAAATTATCATAAACTATAGTGTAGACCCACAAATTAGTACATCAGATTTGAACACAGCACAGTTGGCATTGCCACATCAAACTGTGGCCCAAGCAAAAGTCTCAGAGCCAAATATGGCACCCCCAGAAGTGGTAACGGTGAAATCAACACAACATCCAAAGGTGACACCCACTAACACAAAGCCAAATGTCACTCCACCCCATAAAACACCCACCTCTATACCAGTACCTGCACAAATAAATATACTTAAATCCACACAGTCAGCTGCTCCGAATAAAGCAGCATCTATAATAAAGGTCACAAAGCTGGTCCCAGGACAGACAAAGCATACACAGCCAGCAATGTTGCTTCTAAGAACAGCCAATGGGTCTCAGGGCCTGGTGGTGAGACAGTTAGCAGCCGTGAACCCACAAGTAACTGTAGGCAGCACAGATCAGCAATCAACCCCAGAATGTACCATTATGGCAGCAACACACAATTCATTCACTGAGTTGAACCAGGTTGCAGAAGAAACCAGTACATCTAGGGACAACTGCCAGCCTGAAGACCTGAGGTCCACTTTGCTACAGGGAATTCGGTTCAAAACTGAGTGTGAGTTTAAGACAGATTGTGAAAATGCTTTACAGATAGAGAGAGAAAAGAAGATAGAAAGTAAAGAGGAAATGATGGCACAGATTGATTCAACGACGGCTCACAGAAGTGTTATTTGTGGTGATGGGTTCCATAACTACGCTACATGTCTTTTTTGTGACAACAGACCCAGCAGCACTGATATCCTGAATTATCTTAATAGCAGTGAACAAGGATCTGATAGGTCTCTCTCTGCTCTGCTGAGAGAAGATGACTCTGGAAGTGCAGATCAGCCTCCAGTGAAGAGTCTCCTGTCCCTCCTAGAGGCATACCACAAGGACTCTTACCCCAGTGAAGAGCATCTGTCTCGAGTTGCAGAATCAGTCAGTTTGCCTGTGGATGTGGTCAGTAGGTGGTTTAAAAAAATGCGCGTAAAGAACATATTACTCCACCACCCTGAAAATCCCCAAAATGGGCAACAGGTAATAACAGGACACTGAACCATTGTGCATTTAAAATGTTAACTCTGGATAATGATTTGTTCAGTTAAACTATGTTTTGTCTTCAGGAATAAACAATATAAGTGATTTGTAATATAGCCCAAATAATCGTGGCAGATATCTCTTGCTGAAATGATAGTAAATTAAATAAATAAATCAGATAGTCCATATCCAAAATTAGCATACATATATAAAATCTCAATGATTGTTTAATCAAAACCTTACACAGTGTTAATTTTTTCACAGACTATTGCAAACTCTCAACCAGAGCCCAGTATGGATACTCACCCCCAATTCCTAGACACTCCAACTGAACCTGACATTGAGGAATCAGCAGGCCAGCAAAGTGACCCTCCCCCTCCTCTAAACTTCTCTACAAATGATCTTGACTCCATAAAGCAAGAAGATCTGGAAGTGAAAGGGCAAGCTGAACCTTTGGATCTTTCACTCCCAAAGTCCTCTTGTTGTAATGGTGACACATCTGTTACCATTGCGGTGTCTGCCACCAAGCAATCTGTCCCCAACCAAGAGGAACCACTCAATCTCACATGTTTCAAGAAGGACACACTGGATGGCAACACCATTTATGTTACACAGTCCACCACAAGTCCGATAAACATCATAGCCACACCTTTGCCAACTCTGGTTGCCATAGAGCCTGGTGGAATTCCCTGCCTCAGAGCTGCCATCTCAACCAAACAGCGCACCATCCTCATCCCCCAGCTGTCCTACACATATACTTCCCCTGTCACCAATGGCAAGGCTAACACAATCACTTCCTCCAGTAACAAGTCTATCAGCATCACCAAACCACCATCCACAGACAGACAGGGAAAAGTACTCAATGGCTGTCAGGTTAGAATGTCTGATTTACCCAAGTGAAAGGTTACTGCTGTCTGTTTTTATGTCCAAAGTCTTGTTGGTTCTCTTAATTCTCCAGTATTGTGCCATCCCACATAACCATAGAATTTCACTGCTAACCCTCATCTTACTGTCTTCTTTTTTTTTTAGAAGGAGAAGACTGATGATGGAGATGAATCTATGGCCGGGTGGGAGGAACTGATTGACAGCAACCACTCCCCCAACAAGAAGAGGAGAAAGATGAATGGTGGCCAGTATGCGTGTGATCTGTGTGACAAAATTTTCCAGAAGAGCAGCTCTTTACTACGTCACAAATATGAGCATACAGGTACATTTAATATGTCAAAGGTTTGTTGTCCAGAAAAAAAACAGGTTGTTTTCATGCCAAATTGTACTTAAAACCATATGTATAGTGAGTCATTTAAAATTTATAAGCAAGAGTGGTTATGGAATTTTTTGACTACTAGCTGTGATCTAGTGTGCAAAAGTTTGGAATCACTAAGAACTTTGTTTATGACAATGGAATTGACTCATTGGCTTGTAGATCATTTTCTCTGATCTTATGGTGAGCCTCATCCTGAGGATTGTGCCAGCTAGGCCATCAAAGACAGTATTTCAACTGCCTGTTTGTTCAGCAAAGGTTTTTGCATATCTTAGAAGTTTAGATCTTTGTTCTGCTGCATGATGAAATTTGCATCAATGAAGTCCTGGCCACACAGGATGTTGTGTGCTTTCTGCCACCTTAGCATCCCCATACTTCTATACTGCCTCTACCATGCTTGACAGAATTGTCAAGCACACCTCCAGCATCGTTCTGTTTGCTCACACATACTGTACATTCTCCTCTTTGATCTTAACACCTCAAATTGGCCTCATCCATCCTTAATACTCATTTCCAATTATCTACTATCCACCGTGGATACTTTTCCCATTTGAATAGTTTCTTTTAATTTGCTAGTTTCAAATATAACTTTTCCTTTAAAACTGGTATTTGAGTTTTTAAGAAAGCATCCATTCGAGGACCTGCAGAGCAGCATTTTTTTGCAGTTGTGCATCTGAACTTTATATTTCTTTCTTTTTTTTTTTTTTTTTTTTTTTTTTAAATCCTGTTTAGATCCAGTTAGCCCACTTTTCTTAAGATAGTAGTGGACACCTTAGTATGACATCATTTTCTTGGCAAGCTGATGCATGGAATAGTGGAATAATAAGCTGATGCATGGAATAGTGTTTACTTTGCAGTTAAAGCTTCATTGTTTTTTTTTTTTTTTCCCCCAAGAAACATACAGTTGCAAATGGGTATCAGTGATACAAACAAGGAGCCACCTAACCATGTGACAACCTCCCACCCAACCCCACACCCAGTGCACAGAGCTATTGTCATGCTGGAACATGTTTTGCTTAGGCCCCTTAGTTCCAGTGCAGGGGAAGTCTTATTGCTACAACATACAAAGACATTCTATGAAATTATGTGCTATAAAATTTGTGGCAACAGTTTGAGGAAGTCCCTCATATGGGTGTGAAAATTTGACCCTCATACGGGTGTGACCAAAATTTTGGCCATATAGTGTACAATACTGATATGTTATATAAGTTATATTTTGGTCATTTTCAAATATAGAACTGAAATTAGAAATGTCAGTACACTAAATACTGTAGGGGGGAAAGGAGTTCTTTAAACTTGATGAAAAAAGATGAATGTTTTTATTACAATAACAGCAGTGGCAAGGCATATGTGAAAAGGACAGCGAGTTCAGCGGAATTAAACTGAATCCAGAGCATCTAAGACCTTTGCAATATATGTACCTCTTGTACCAGAATTATCACCCTAAAAACACACAACCAAACATACTGAGCCATTACACACAGGGCTTAGGACAATACCAGTTCTTCCTTAAAAATAACCTTCCTGGCTTGGTCATTTTAATTTTATACAGCAGTATCAACTAATTATCACCCTAAAAACACACAGTATGTAGTAGCTCATGTTCACTTGTGAAACATCATGCAGTAGCTCATGTTCACTTGTGAAACATCATCTCTCTGCCTCCACTCTTTCTAAAGTTTTCTTTACTTATATAAGAAATTGCTGGAAATTTATTTTCTAACGTTTTGGCGTTTTGGACGTATTCTCAAATGAGGACTCAGGATAGGGATCATCTGTATCATTCTCAATCTCATCATATGTATCCTGTGTACCATGCCTGGTAATGTATTTAACAACCAGATCTGGCATTATTAAGAGCTTACACAACAACTGTTAATGACTTCAAGTTACATAAGCAGATACTGTAAGTCAGCTTACTTATTTAAAATATTAGAGTTCTAAACACAAATACATCATTTTTTAACAAAAGAAAAATATGTCAAAATGTCAAGTTCTCACACTCTATACTAGGGTTCAGTATACAGTCGACCCTCGCCACTTCGCGCTTCGAATTTCGTGGCTTCACTCTATCACGTTTTTTTCAAATACAGTATATTCATTAAAAAGTTGATCGAAACAGTGAAAATGCGGGTTGTGCTCAGTTGTCTTGAGTCAATTATTTTTATTTTTTTATTTTTGAAAATTAAAAAAAGTGGGTGTTATTTCATGTCTATATGGCTCTAATAATGTTAAAAACCGTATTTAGAAGGTCGTAAACAGGTTTTCTATACAATAAAGTGCAATTTGACAAGCCAAAAAAGATGCTTGTAAGTGAGATGGCAGACCACGCAATTGTAAACAGTTTTAGAAACTTGTAAAAACAAAATGTATCGTTAAACTCATGTAGGGCTGCGTCGTCTGGCTGGACCACATGTCAGTTGTGGCAGAATAATACGACGCCTCCTCTAGCGATTCTTTGACGTGTTTCGTTAAACAGTTGTGGCAAGGCAACTTCAGAAAAATATTTGCAGCTTGCAAGCACGTACTTCGGGTCTAAAACTTTTAGCACGTTAATGAATCCCGGCTTTTCCACGGTATGTATGGGCACCATGTCTTTTGCAATCATCGCCATAGCGTTTATTATCGCGTTCCACCGTGCCGAATCTGCTGTAGTGTTTGAGTGCGCCGCACTAATTTACCCGTGTTGAACGGTGCGTCGCATTAGTTCCGCTTTTGGCGCTCGCATGTAAAATAAGTAATGAAATCGATTTTCATGAAAACACATCGTCCTGAACTGTAAATTCGAATTAATCTATAAAATCGCCCGCCTCTAATTCGATATATAAATAAAGAATGCTACTTCGCGGAAATTCACTTATCGCGGTAGAGTCTGGAACGGATTATCCGCGATAAACAAGGGTTTACTGTATTTCTTTTGTTTGGGTTTCTTTGTGTACTGGTGCTGAAATAATACTTTTAATATGGTGCTTAAAAATACAAACAAAATGAAGAACAGCTTCTTATTTCTAAGATGGATTTAAAATTGAACAATGTATATTTAGGCATTTTAACCATGTTTAAGGTCGCTACTAGCTAACAGTAAGTTTCTCCTGCCATCAGAGCAATGTTATGTAAAATAATAATTATATTTTATTACATTGAGTTGTATCTTTATTATGATTGCCTAATTCATTGTAATTCAAAATGTGAAAATTTATGGCAAAATGAATGTGCAACCACTCATTAAAAAAGTATATGCTTAATAATTACATTTTAGTAATAGTTATTAGGAAAATATATGCTATAAAAATAAATAAGTAGCATTTTCTTCTGTACTCATAAAGCAGTTTAATATAATATAATGTGATATTCAACTTCTAGTGAGTTTAGTGCCCCACTACAACACCTTTCAGATTGTGGTAATCTCATTTCCTGTATTGTTCGAGATTTTTTTAATATATATATAACTAGCAGAATACCCACTGGCTCCGCTCACTGAGCGCAAGGGAAACAGGTAGGTAGGTAGCAAGGGAAATAGGTACACCTTGCTAGTACCCAGTTGGACCCCCTTTTTCCTTCAGAACTGCCGTAATTCTTCATGGCATAGATTCAAAAAGGAATCTATAGAAACTTACTCAGAGAGTTTGGTCCATATTGACAAGATAGCATCACGCAGTTGCTGCAGATTTGTCGGCTGCACATCTACTCATTTCACCACATTCCAATGGTGCTCTATTGGATTGGGATCTGTGATAGTGGATGCCATTGGAGTACACTGAACTCATTGTCATGTTCAAGAAACCAGTTCGTATGATTTGAGCTTTGTGACATGGTGCATTATCCTGCTGGAAGTAGCCATCAGAAGACGGGTACACTGTGGTCATAAAGGGATGGACAATATTCAAGAAGGATGTGGTATTTAAACGATGCTCAATTAGTACTAAGGGGCCCAAAGTGTGGCAAGAAAATATGCCCCACATCATTACACCACCACCAGTCTGAACCACTGATGCAAGGAAGGATGGATCCGTGCATTCATGTTGTTTACACCAAATTCTGACCCTATCATCTGAATGTTTCAGCTGAAATCGAGACTCATCAGACCAATTGTTATTTGTTGTAACAATTGCTGTAGTCCATCTGCTTCAAGGTTCGACACGTTGTGCATTCAGAGATGGTATTCTGCATATCTTGGTTATAACGAGTGGTTATTTGATATACTGCTGCTGTTTTATCATCTCAAACCAGTCCGCTCATTCTCCTCTGACCTACGACATCAACAAGGCATTTTCATCCACACAATCCCTACTCACTGGATATTTTCTCTTTTTCGGACTATTCTCTGTAAACCCTAAAGATGGTTGTGCATGAAAATCCCAGTAGATCAGCAGTTTCTGAAATACTCATACCAGCCTTTCTGGCACCAACAACCATTTGCCATTCGGATGCACAGTTTGAACTTTGTGATTGGCTGATTAGCACTTTGTGTTAACAAGCAATTGAACATAATAACATTATACCTAATAAAGTGGCCGGTGAGTAAATATTTATGGATAAATTTATAGGATCATAAATTTATAACAAGAATTTGTATATTTCTGTAAAACTGCTTTGTGTCCATTGTTAAAAGTGTTTTACAAATAAAATGTAACTGAATTGAATTAAAATGTAAATAAAAACAGAATGCTATTACAAATCATGTAAACCCATATTTAATTGAAAAGAGAACAAAGAAAACATCAAATGTTGAAACAGAGTTTTTCATTCATTTTCTATACTGCTTATCCATTGTGGGTAACGGAAAAGCTAGAGTAAATCATAACTGACTTCTGGTACAAGGCTTTTATGGGATTTCATCATCAATTATATATAATATAATTTAAAAAAAATCAGAGAATCCAGAGAAATCTCTGTACACAAAGGGACAAGGCTAAAAACCTATATTGGATGGCCTTGATCTTCGGGCCCTCAGGTGGCACCGCATGAAAATGCATTAGTACACATGGCAAGGATAGCTTGCACATCTGTTAAGGTACCATTAATGCTAAATGATATATACAAGTTTGGAGCAAGATATACAAAATATATTTTTCAGAGAAGACTATGTTTATTTCAGCAAGACAATGCCAAATCATGTTCTGCACATATTACAACAGCATAATTGTATGAATGCTAAAATTGTATGAATGCTACATGCTAAAACTGGCCTGCTAGCAGTCCAGACCTGTCAACATTGAAAACATTTGGCACATAATAAAAGGAAAAATAGGACAGATGAGACCCTGAACTGTTGACCAGGGGAAATCCTATGTCAGGCAAAACTTTTGCAATTTGATTTCACTTTCAAAACTCCACCAACTGGTCTCCCTCAGTTCCCAAAGGTTTACAGATTCCAAATTTTTCCAAAATTTTTTAACTGTATTGCTGGTATCAAATACAAAATGAGCATAAATTTTCCAAAACAATAAAAATTTTCAGTTTCAACATTTTATATATTATCTTTGTTCATTTTTCAATTAAAAATGAGTTTATGAGAGGCAAATAAAACTTCTATTAAATGTAATATTTACATTTTACCCAGTCTTTTTTTTGGAATCAGAGTTGTACTTCTTGTGAGTTTACCATCCCCCTAAATCCATACTGTAGTGAGAATCTTACATGCAGTGGTAGTGTCATACAGTTTCTAGATGGTGCCTTACTTTTGCCATTACTGGAACCTAGTGACCTGCATTTCTGAAAGAATAGCAGGCTTTAACAGAGAGAATGTGAAAATACACCCAGTGGCAAAGTTAAACACCCAGAAGAAATGGTCCAGTTTTGATTTAAATCCGTACACATGCAGAACAGCAATGGTTATTGATATATACACACACACAAACACACACATTATGACCACCTGCCTAGTATTGTTTTGGTCCCCCTTTTGCTGCCAAAACAGCTCTGATCTGTCGAGGCATGGGTCCTGTAGACCCCTGAAGGTGTGCTGTGGTATATGGCACCAAGATGTTAGCAGCAGATCCCTTAAGTCCTGTAAGTTGCCAGGTGGGACCTCCATAGATCAGACTTTGTCCAGCACATCCCACAGATGATTAAGTGCATTGAGATCTGGGGAATCTGGAGGCCAAGTCAACACCTCAAACTTGTTGTGCTCCTCAAACCAATCCTGAACCATTTTTGCTTTGTGACAGGGCACATTATCCTGCTGAAAGAGGCCACAACCAGAAGGGAATAGGGTTTCCATGAAAGGGCGTACATGGTCTGCAACAATGCTTAGGTAGGTGGTATGTGTCAATGTAACATCCACATGGATGGCAGATTTCCAGGCAGAACATTGCCCAAAGCATCACACTGCTTCTGCTCTCTTGCCCTCTTCCCACAGTGCATCCTGGTGCCATGTGTACCCCAGGTAAATGACACACACGCACCCGGCCATCCATGTGATGTGGAAGATGTGATGTGATTCATCAGACCAGGCCGCCTTGTTCCATTGCTCTGTGGCCCAATTCTGATGCTCGTATGCCCATTGTTGGCGCTTTCAGCTGTGGACAGGGGTCAGCACTATTCAGGACCATACGCAACAAACTGCAATGCACTATGTATTCAGACACCTTTTTATTAGAACCGGCATTGCAACTTCTTCAGCTATTTGAGCTACAGTTCATACAAGACCCTACCCTATTGCCCATCCTTTCTACATTTATAACAAATTACAGTTTCTCCTGAACTGACTTTTAAAAAAAGCCTTTGGGCTTGTGATGGGTCTAGAACATTTTTTCTTTCCCTGCCTGCTTTTTCTGAGGCAGTACTTTTCTGAGTGGTCAAGTTGAAATGTTGCATCATTTTATCAATGTTTTTAGTTTTATGGTATGTCTGTTATGGTATGTCTCAGTCAAAATGCAGAGCAAAGGCTTCTTGCATATATGGACTAGTATGTGCAGTTAATGCAGATTTAAATGTGGGGTGTTGCTGGGTTCCTTTAACATTATCCAGTACTTACTAAACAACCATGATTTATATGATACAGGGTGATCCCCTGGTTGCATTGTCACCTCAGTTATTAGTTATACTGTAGTTGTCAGCTCAGTTTTTCTCCAGTTAACCAAATAAACCCCAAGAAATCCAATCAGAGCGTCTCTCACTGTTTCTTAATTTTTTATCATACTGGTACCATTGGGAACTGTGTTGGAGTATTCCTCCAAAAATATCCTCCTTTGTAAAGTAATCATTACCTCTGTGTGGAGCACTAATTATAAGTTTATTTTTAATGTAGCTGAAGGCATCTTGAGCATGGTGAAGATTATAAGATGGTGCTGATTGTCAGCTGCCTTCATGACTGCTCCACGACACTGTTTTTTATTTGTTAATTTTTCACACTTTCCCTTACATTCGCCAATGTTAGTTTTCACCATGGCTATTAACAATAGTACAATACAATAGTAACACTATATTTCTGTTACTGGCCAAATGAGATCCTGAGTATGAACAAAGGGCACAACCCAAAGCGGTGGCCCCGGGTGAAATTAGCCGGCATCA
Organism: Synodontis membranacea; assembly: GCA_025674565.1. Taxonomy (NCBI): domain Eukaryota; kingdom Metazoa; phylum Chordata; class Actinopteri; order Siluriformes; family Mochokidae; genus Synodontis; species Synodontis membranacea. The sequence goes on from JAOVYU010000029.1 coordinate 9,958,815, forward strand.
GGAACTGGCTGAGGGCTCAACCACACTGTGCTTTCCTACCTAGCACCTGCTAGCCAATGTCTAGTCTCTGGAGGCCTCAGGGCCAGTGGGACATTTGTGACTCCTCCTCTGCTTCAACAAGACGTGACCACAGAGTTGTATCAGACCATGCTATCCAGCTGGCCAAGTTCTTCTCAGTTTGCCATCTAGACAGGACAGTGGAGTCAGGAAAGTCAAAGGGAGGTGAATTGTGTCTGATGGTAAACAGCAGCTTGTATAATAGCATGAGCATTGTTTCTCTCACACCTGGTGGCCCCAAGGATAACAAGGCAGAGTCAGGAACAGGCTGAGGGCTCAAGCACGTGGACTACATGAGACACATCACCATGATGCTGCACTCGTTGCAGTGGGGGACTTTAACAGTGTCAAACATCAAAGAAGTGGTTGTGAGATTTATCAGGAAGCAGTCCACAAAACCACCATCAGAATGTTTCCCAACCAGAAGCACATGGGTGTGTAGGAAATAGGCCCTAAAAGCCCATAGAACTAGTGTCAGTGTCAGTACACGATCTATGCCGCCTCCCTGATCCATTCTGCGCATGGGGGTTAGGGTTAGGAGCTGATGTTCAAAGGGTTAGGGTTGGGATCGGATGTTCAGTGTGTCAGTACCCGATCAGGCGGCACGGTTCAGCCCCTCCCTTCCCCCCCGCTCGGTAAAATTATTCACTTCACTGGTCAGTTGTAATAATGTTATGCCTGATTGGTGTCTTGTATGTCTTGGCTGGCCTGGGAACACCTTGGCATCCCTCCAGAGAAGCTGGAGAAGTTGGCTGGGGAGAGGAAGATCTAGTCATCTCTGCTAAGACTGCTGTCCCGTGACACGGACCTGAATATCAGAAAATAGATGGTTGTAAAAAAAAAAGTCCCAAACCACACTACTTAGGGCTTAGTAATTAAAACCTAAATTTGCATTTCATTACAAGTGTTTTAGTTGGTTTGGAAACTAGCCTATAATTGTGATATATCTCTGCTACCACAGTACTTCAGGCTGATTTAGTTACTTTAGAATAATTTATTAGAATTGTTTGTAACTATATCTTAACTCCTGCTACACTGTGTGCACAATTATTAGCCACATAAGAATAATTCTGACCTTACAGACTGTGTATATTTTCAAACTCCAAGCTTTATATACTTGATTCTTATATATTAAGTATATATTGGATTTAAGCATTCTCAGGTGATATGTATTTGTTTAATGAGGGAGGGTGTGACCTAAAGTGATTAACACCCTGCACATTTCAAGGTGTGCATAATTATAAGGCAGCTTCTTTACCTCAGGGAAAATGGGCCAAAAAAGAGATTTAACTGACACTGAAAAATTAAAAATGATAAAATCCCTTTCAGAGGGATGCAACACTCTTGAAATTACTGAGCTATTGAGGCATGTTCATTGAACAATTAAACAAATATTCACCAGGGTCATAAAACATGGGTGAAGAAGAAATGACTCAAATTAACTGCAAAAAGTGAAAGTCTTCCAATAACACCATGTTCCAATAACACCATTAGCAAGGTACTCGTGAAATGGTCCTTGGTCAGACCGGGTGTAGAGCATCTAAAACCTAAATATTTGGTATCCTTTTGACTGAGATGGGGCCTTTTAATCTATATTCCTCCTAGAATTGGATCAACTTCCTGATTTGATTAACATCCTTGTGTAAGTGTGAAAGTGATGCCACGAGCGCAACCTGGTCATAAAGATGCAGTTGTCTGGCATCACATGCATGTGACAGCCTCGCCCTCCCTGGAGGGTGGTGATATGGGAGAGTCTTCTATTGGTTGGGAATTGGAAATGACTAAATTAGGGAGAAAATTGGGGGAAAATCCAAAAGAAAAGAAACAAGAAAGCTTAGCTGGGGTTGAGGTCAGGTCTCTTTGGAGTTCCTCCACACCAAATTTTGCAAACCATGTCTTTATGTGACTTTCTTTGTTCCTTCTGCAAACTGTTGTCACTAAAAAAGAAAACAGTGCAGATTTCATTTTTTCTGCATGGGAGTATTGTCAAAAGTGTGTTCCCATGCATGCCTGCAGCTTAGATCATGATGTAATTTGTCATATCATACTGCACCACAACTTGTCTTTATTTCTTTATGTCTCAGATTATTATTCAGACATCCGTCTTAAAGCATATTATTCAGCACCCATTATGATTTATTCAGGAATAGGTCAAAAATGTAGTGATGAGTGTAAGGAATGTAAGTGTGGTCCCACTGACGAATTCTGACAGTTCCAAAGGTTAAAGCATCCTTTGTTTAATTGCTATTTTGTTTCATTGTGGTCTGTAGTAATAGTAGTGTAAAAAACTAGTTAATAGTAGTAAAAATATAAACAAAAAAAACTGACAGCATTGCACAGTGATCTTATACTTTTATTTCATGAAGCTCCTGACACAGTTCTTGTGCTTGATGCAACAGAGCATAGGCAATTTTTACATGGGACAGGTGGCCATGCATGGTCTACTGCTTCATGATTGCGCTGCTGCTCCCAGATGCTTCTGTTTCTCAAGTTAACCAGGGCAAATCTAGAAAAAAAAAGCTGGAATCCTAGTACAGTCCAATGTTTCATGTCACCGAACTCTTCAGTATGACCCATTCTACTGTATATATTCTATAGAGAATGCATGGCTATGTGCTTGATTTTATATACCTTTTACCAGTGGGTGTGGCAGAAAGCAACAATTAGGAGGCTATAAAGTGTATTAGTAATGTCTTAACTATATTTTAAAATCAATTTATAGGTACCTAGATAAAATAAAAGGTATACATTCTTTTAAAAAACAAAGAAATGTTTTAGTGATTCCAAACTTCTGATTCTAGTGCAAAATAGAAATATAATTTAGCCCCAAGTAAGGACCAACACAAATTGATTACGTAGCTTATCAGTCAAAATACAAAGAACAAGAAGCTGGTTTATAATCACTCAAAAATACATATATCTCTCAATAGATCCATTATTAATGAGCAGTTTAGATGATGTTAGTACAACATTGTTGTTTTTACAGGTAAACGTCCTCATGAGTGTGAAGTCTGTAAAAAGGCATTTAAACACAAGCACCATCTAATCGAGCACTCACGTCTGCACTCTGGAGAAAAACCATACCAGTGTGATAAATGTGGCAAGCGCTTCTCACACTCCGGCTCTTACTCCCAACACATGAACCATCGCTACTCCTACTGCAAGAAGGAAGTTTATGACCAACCAGAGCCAAATAATGCTTCATCTACACCTCCTTCACAACTTGACTCAGATGAGCGGGAGAGCGATGCTGAGGAGGAGATAGATGATGATGATGAACCAGAAGGAGTCAAAGATGGTGAAGAAGATTTTTCTGACTTTGACATGAGTGACATAAGAGTGGTCAGGGTTGGTGAGGAATATGACGAACAGGAGGAAGAAGTGGGCAAGGGAGAGAAAAAACAGGTGACAGAAGAGGACATAGTGGAGTTGGATTCTCTGGAAAAAGAAGTGGTAAAGACTTTGGGTATGGAAGATGTGATGGACAGCAAAACAGAGACAGATATAAGGAAACCAGTGGAGGATGATGTGTTTAATGACACTGTAGAAAACAAGTAATGGTGATTCTCTCTAGTCTTGCTCTGTGAAAGATTAAGGCTTGAAGAGCCCTTGGTTTATTATTGAAGACAGTGGGTTACTTTGGAAGGAATATTTTGTGTTATTAATTTACTGTGTATGAATCACAGGTGTGCCTGATCCACAAATTACAGCAGCCCGTATACTAGGTATATAACAAATCAGAAATTTTTACATTTCATTAACCAGATTCAAATGAAAGGTTTTACTGAACCTCAAACTCCAATTGTTTGTTATTATTACTGATGGCTTTCTTTGAATTGTTCCATCTGCAGTCAGGTGGCATTTCTACACATTTTTATTGCCAGTGAAGTTTACTAAATCAGTATTTTATGAATATTTTAGTACTTCTTTGAGATAAAAACTAAAATGCACTGTAGGTTACATTTTTTATTTTATTTATGGACACATAATGCCTCAATTAAATACCATTCAGTATTTTTATTTTAATTAGGCCAGCCAGTGTTAGCATAACATTTTTTTGTGTGTGTTTGTCTGTGTGAAGGAAAAAAGTTTGTGCTTTACATGCCCTGTGATCATGTGCAGAGGTAAAAAGTAAATTATATGTAATCCATTAAACAGCTAAATTAATATATTTATTGTAAATTATGCTTGGTTGGAATCCATATTCAATTCTAATTTTATGTAAACATTCATATATGCTAATATCTGCAAAAAGAATTGGACAGTATTTAAAATAGTTATAATGACAGTGTAAATTGTTCATGAAAAAAAATAATGAATTGGTAATCCTTGCCATGTTGGGGATTCTTTATAGATAATACATACTAAAAAGTGCACATTTCTGTGGTACAGTGGTGCTTGAAAGTTTGTGAACCCTTTAGAATTGGCTGCATTTCTGCTTAAATATGTCCTGAGACATCATCAGATTTTCACACGTCCACCCAGTTAAATAAATGAGACAAAAATAATTCACTTGGTCATTTATTAATTGACAAATATTACATATCTGTCAGTGGCAAAAGTATGTGAACCTTTCATTTCAGTACCTGGTGTGACCCCCTTTTGCAGCAA
>JAOVYU010000029.1:9984798-10011646 GCA_025674565.1 Synodontis membranacea
AAATAGACCCGTTCATTCACAAAAATCAACAGTGCGCCTTATAATCCGGTGCGCCTTATAGTCCGAAAAATACGGTAGTTGGGGCGGCTACATGGTTTGGGCGGTTCCAAGGTTACCACGCAGTACCAATAAATTGGCCAATAAACCGGACAAGTTTGGTATCAAATTCCATGTGACCACTGATGTTGAAACAAAATCCATGTTGAACTCAATTCCCTATTTAGGGAAAGATGATAGAAGGGCGGCTGGTCAGCGGTTATCAGATACCGTTGTGATGCGTATTGTGGAGCCTTTCCTGGGAAAAGGAAGAAATATAACAGACAATTTCTTCACCTCCTTGGAAACAATCTTTTGGCAAACAAAACCACCACTGTTGGCACAATGTAGAAAAACAGACAAGAAATGCCCCCTTGTACATAGGCACAGTCTGAATGATATTCTACCGGGTTGCTGAAGGCTGGAAAGACCACTCTCATGATTTACCAGGCAAAACGAAAGAAAGATATATGCATTCTGAGCACAATGCATCAGGCAGTTTCAACTGATAATGGCAAAAAGAAACTGCCTGAAATAATTTCCTACTACAACAGCACTAATGTTGGGATTGATGTTATGGATCAAATGCCACGACTGTATTCAGTAAAGAGAGGCACCCGGTGCTGGCCTGTGGCTGTGTTTTACAACCTCCTAGACCTGGCGGCAATTAATGCACATATTCTATATAAACAGTGCATGAATGTGACCATAAGCAGAAGGAGATTTATTCTGGAGTTGGTAAAGGAGCTATGTGCACACCAGAAAACAGCAAAGGCAGCAGGGGCAATGGCATGCAAGCAACCTTTTCCTGAAACTCCTTCCCCACCTGCGAAAAGGAAACAGTGTCAAATTGGCAGATGTGCAGGGAACAAAACCTCATATCTTCCAGACATGTAAGTGGCTTGTCTGTGGCAAATGCTCAAAGAATGCACCAAAGCTGTGCTTGGAATGTTATTAAAGTGATGCAAGCATCCTGAGCAAAATTCACTATGTTGAAGGGAACGTGAGTTGGTAAGCAAATGAAAATCAAGCTGTCAGATGTTCAGGGAATGAAACTTATGACATCTAAATGAAATGCAAGCCTTTGAATGGCGATAAAGCTACTTGCAAAACATCAGTATACATTGAAGGGAACTTTTGAGGTGGTCAGTTGACCAAGTGATTCATGACATGGTCGTTAGGAGGGGGCTGTGATCATACCTAGGCTATTCTGAGCTGTCGGTCAAATATTTCTCCACCAAACGGAAACACAAAAATGAGAGGCACAACATGCAAGAGGTTTCAGTATACTAAGATGTTTATAAAGTAGACACTGTTTTTTTTTTATTTTTCATTTTGTAATCTCTCACGTGTTTACTTTGTACAATGTAAATTCTTACAAATTACTGTAAAAAACTACATATGCAGCTGTTGATATACCAGAAAGAACTTTTCTGTCAAGTAATAACGATTTTATTGTAAAAGCCTATACATCCACAAAGCTTCGTTGACAAAATCGATTGCGAAATATATTATTTCTAAAAAAAAAAAAAAAAAAAAATAGCATGCAAAATTGTGCATCTACATTTTCTGTTACATGTATAGAATTAGTTTCAGCTGAAACTAATTCTATTTGATTTATTGATCAATGAATTGATTGATGGTGGTACGGTACTTAGTGATAATTAGTCTCAGCCAAATAATTAAAACTAACAATGGACTATGGCACTCTGTTGAGAGGAGGTTGGGAGGTGTTAATCATTGGCTATTTGTCCGTCTGCCTGCATGATTCATATTTCATCAAGGAAATCTTTTATCCAATATTTATTTTCTTCTCTACAAGGGCGCTAACTGCACAGACCAAACTGTTATCTTCTTGTACTGTTATAAAAATTTTACATATAAACAAACAAACAAAATAAAGCTTTTTTTCCTCAGAGCTAAATGGAAAAGCGAAGTTGTCCAGCTGTTTATCAGGAGAGTCACTATGCAAATTTTACACTCAGTGTAGTTACCGAAATCTTTGGTTATGTTCTCACTGAGTGGCCGCACACATCACTTCCATGCTTTCCTCGCTTTTCTTACATGATTCTTGTGTGCGCACAAACAGTGAAACATTCTGCGAGTTCATAAAGCGCCACAGCCAAGTGCACCATGTTCCCGACGATTGCGCGCATAGGCCGTGCCTAGCAACACGAAACGTGGCAGTCATGGGGTTTGCTTCGTTTATGACATAGGATAGTTATCTCCTGTGGTAGATAAATGATTTATTCGAATGCAATAACAAAGCTTTATATCCTCAGGAGGGGTCATTACATTGTTTTACCTATAATTTCACGGAAGCAGACGGGGTCAGAACTAAATCGCAGCTCCTGCTCCATCTAAAGCACTGTCACACTAAAAAAACATACCAGAAGTTCAGAAGCTTAAAATGTCTTGTAGTTGTCAGAATGAACGAACAAATGAATTTTCTCAAAACATTATAAAATTAAGTAGAGCTTTCGTATTTTTTATAGACCCTAAATCTAAACTTCACAAACATTAAAATATTAACATTAACATTCAAGGTATTTGGCAGACACCCTTATCCACAGTTGCTTTTTTATTGTTCAGAAGTTAAATTTGGAAAAAAAAATCGCTGATTATCAACGTGGGAATTAATGGCAAATTGTCCAATGCAAGTTGATTTTATAACCAAACTATTTGCTTTGTGTGAAAACGCCATCTAGCAATCATTGTGTGTCAGCAACAGCTTCCTAGTCTAAACAATAGGCAGTCAAAAGACCGCATAGCCACGCTTTAAGTAGGTCAAACCGGCGTGGCGCTTGTAGTGTTAAACCGTGTCCCCCAAACCAGTTAATATGGGCATTTTTTTGGTTAAAAATGCGGTTCTTCTGGCCCTTTTCCACTGCATGGTATCGGCTTGACTCAACTCTACACACTTGTCATCTGTGTCGTTTTCCACAAAACTCTCAGTGTAGCTGGTTGTCATGTCTATGCCGCACAAAACTGCCGTGACTTCATCTTCAGTGCAATACACACAAGAACATAAAAAATCCTTCTGTCATTCACTGAACTAACAAATACAATTAAAATCTTGTTGGCCCCTCATAATGTGTGAGGTGGTGTAATGATGAAGGCACAGGGCTTCAAGTACAAAGAACTTGGATTTGCTTCCATTTTCAGCACTTATTGCTTTGGAAAGGGCTGCTGCAGGTGATGTGTTTAAAAAATACCCAGCCTGTATTGATATTTTGCTCAACATTCGGTTATTAAAACCATTATGGTAACGTAATTGGCTATGTTATCTGTAGTTTTGTAATAAATCAAGCATTATGGCATCTATCTTACTATAATTTAGGGTTTCGGTTTGAAGCATGATCTTTTATTTCCCCTGGGGTATATCAGGAAATGACGAATCTGTGAATGGATGAAAAAACTAAAAGTATCAGGAATCTTCACCTGTTAACATGGAAGCCAGTTGATCTATAAAAATGGCACATAAATTTTGGACTGCATTGGAATGTTCTCTGAACACAAAGCTTAATGCACTGAGAGATACAAATCGTCATGGCAACGCTAACTAAGCCTCGCAATGTGCAGTTCTCTGTTCATGTGGTGGGTTATTTGGCCAGTAATTCCAGCACAATACAGTTCCTTTTAGCCATACAATACATTATGTGTATAGAGCAGAAATATAAATGTCAAACCACAAGAAACAAACCAGTCATGAACAGTAAGAATCAAAAGGCCCGATTGGAATTCACAAATAAATAATGAGACGTGCCAAAAATGTTTGGGAACCAAGATAAACCTCTACAAAAGTGATGGAAATATTTTAAAGAAAGAAAGGATATCATGATCCAAAACAAGGAGCATGGTGGAGGTAGTGTCGTAGCTTGGACTTGCATGACTGGTGCTGAAAAAAGCTAATTTATCTTGCTGATGAAGTTACTCATGATTGAAGAAGCAGATTGAAGATTGAGTTAATCTTCCGCGGCACATCGGATGATTTCTCACGGCACACTTGTGTGCCGCGGCACACACTTTGGAAAACACTGCTTTAAACAACCGTAAAACTTTACATGTTCCAGTACCTTTGCTCACCTACTGTAAAAGCTAGATGGACTGCCACCAAAGGTGCTATGTTTGATTTTGAAGTTCTTTAACACATCCAGATGTGAAAATCAGGAAATGAAAGCTAAAATTCTGATCTATGATCAGAATCAATTTATTTACCTTCTGATCTCAAACCTAAATATCTTCTGAATGTAGCAAAAACAAAAGAACAGGATTGACTTTCCAATAGTTTCTGAAGGGACTGTATGTGGTATGTGTTTTGATGACTTGGTGAGCATGTGTGTGTATTCTTACATGCATATTTATGGCTTCAGTTAGAGCTTTGAACCACTCATTAATGATGCTCTCATTGTCTGATTGAATAAGGAGCTCTGTATGCTGAGTCTTCACCTAAGCATAGATGTTGAAAAATATATTCATTAATAATAAAGTAAAACAAATACAGTTTAATTTTGCATAAATTCCACAAATCTCCAAAACTAGAGAGAAAAAAAACACTATTTTTCCCTCAGTTTGGTCATGCCTGTGGACAGTGCTGTCTAACACGTGGGTTCAAAAACCTTTGCAGGTGATAAACTGGCTTGCAGTTTCCTGAGTGCAATTACCCTTGCAGACAAAGATATACATCATTTTCTTAGTCACCTGTCTGTATCTGATGTTATCTTAAGGAATACATTAATTAAAGATGTAGGCCCAATAACAAAGTGAATTCATATGGTGCTATAACTGTATTGCAATTGTTAAAATTTTTACAGGTCAAAGCACCATAGGTTCTGGAACCCTACTGTAATTTTTAGAATTCTGCCTTAAAACGAACTGTGCAGATTAAACTGTAAGTCCTACTGACATGAAACAGGGTTTAACATTTACATGCCCATATCTCATAAACTATGAGTTACACTGATCAGGCATAATATTACGACCACCTGCCTAATATTGTGTGGTTTTGGATGCCAAAACTGCCCTGACCCGTTGAAGCATGGACTCCACTAGACCTCTGAAGGTGACCTCTGTGGTACCTTGCACCAAGATAGCAGCAGATCCCTTAAGTCCTGTAAGTTGTGAGGTGGGACCTCCATGGATTGGACTTGTTTGTCCAACATATCCCATAGTTGCTCAATTGGAATTAGATTGGGGGAATTTGGAGGCCAAGTCAACACCTCAAACTCCTCAAACCATTGATGAACCATATTTCTTTGTGGCATTGTGCATTATCCTACTGAAAGAGGCCACAGCCATCAGGGAATAGCATTTCCATGAAAGGGTGTGCACATTCTGCAACAATGCTTAGGTAGGTAGTACGTGTCAAAGTAACATCCACGTGGATGGGAGGACTCAAGGTTCCCAGCAGAACATTGCCCAAAACATCTCATGTTCCCATCATTGGCACTTTCGGCAGTGGACAGGGGTCAGCATGGGCACCCTGACTGGTCAGCGTCTATACAGCCCCGTACACAACAAAATGTGATGGACACACAGGCCAGCCTTCGTTACGGAAGTGCATCAATGACCCTGTCTCAGGTTCACCACAGTTCCTTCCTTGGACCACTTTTGATTTTTGATAGATACTGACCACTCCAGACTGGGAACACCCCAGAATAGTTGCAGTTTTATAGATGCTGTGACCCAGTCATCTAGCCATCATAAACAGATAATCAGTGTTATTCACCTCACCTGTCAGTGATCATAATGTTATGCCTGATCGGTGTTCACAAACAAAATTAATTTTCTCCACTGATTCTTTGGGTTCTCCAAAATTAAACGTGTCAAGGGTGAGTAGTGCTGCCCATTAAAATTTTTTGCTTATTTGCACAATTTGCAAAAGCTACTTTTGTGAACCAGTCCTTACATTTTTACCTGAAGTGATTAAAACCAATAAATTTGTTTCATGATTTCCCATACGCTGCAAGTGCTGTGGCTCACAGCTTTTAGCTGTCAGTGCGTTTCCACACTCTGTGTAAGGACTCAGTTAAGAAGTTTTAGAAGCGCTGCATTCGCTCCAGCTGCATTCGCTCCAGCTGCATTCAATAAACGCTATGATTATGGACTAGATTTAAGGACTCGCATGCCCACACTATGCTGTGAAGCTTTAACATCTCTGAGAAAAAGTTGACTTTGTTTCTCTCTGATCTCGGATATACCGTATCTGTTTGAATATGGGAGTGAACAGGGGGCAGCACAATTACTGCTCCACTGGGCCTCTATTAATGTTTGCTGCAGTCCCATTTTGACTAGGTCCAATAATACTGCTTCGCTATGCATAATACAAAAAAAAAATCATCAGCTTATATCTATCAAATAGCAATATAAATTTTTAATCAGTGGTCAATTGAAAGAGCTAACTGTATTTCTAAATTCAAAATGTATGAATGAGGACTTTATGAAGATTAAGATTAGTTGAATAGGGCTCTGTGCCACCTACCTCTGTGGACAAGCCACCACCGATTGTAGATTTTTTTGACAATAGCAGTGGAAATTAAGAATGTGTGTGAACAAGTCATTCATTCATCCATTTATCCAGTAAGTCCTTTTTTACCTCCAAAACATGTTTCTTGCTGGATTTGTCTTTGGATGCCTTCTCTACAGTTGCTCCCTTCAGATCTACACTGAATTCTGGCTTTGATTGGTGACTCCCAAACTGAAAAAGAACATATGTTAATTCGCATACACACACTCCAAGTTAGCAAATGTTAGGTTGTCACTTACCCAACTGGTGGCCATAGCCTGGGTTTTGGCAAATATCAACTGAGAGCCTTGCAAAATTGTCCAAGATGAAGTCCAGTTCTTACTGTGGATGAGGCATGAGACAACAAGAAAATCAGATTGATCAGATCAAATCAGATCAGATTGATAAGTAGTGTGTTATGACATTATGATCAATGTTTCTTGAGAAAAGTAGTGTGTTATGACATTATGATAGAATATATTGCATAATTCAGTGTTTTTATAGTTACAAAATCTTGAGTCTATTATTAACTCAGTTGTTTGTGCTAGATAAAAGGTAATAAAAAGGTAAAGTAATAAAAGGTACTGTAATGTATTAAAGATTAAGAAACTTTGAATTTATTTGCAAAAAAATTTTATTTTCTTAAAAAAATCTTTGCATGTTTTCAGCTTACCGGACTTTCTTGCCATTTTCAGCGATCTTGGTTACATTTAGGAGTCCAGATTTTTCATAGGGCTAAGGAAAATGAAAGTAAAACAGTAGAACAAAAAGGAAAGAAAGTGTAAAGAAACACATATAAACCAAAGGTAAACCCATATATACAACATGAATCTACCTAAATGCATAAGACCTGTCCTCCTTATACAGTACTACAAAATTGTACTTCCCATTCCAATAAATAATGCTATAATAATAAGTTACACCACAATATATAAAATGGTATACATCTCCATTTCCAAGAAATTTGGCATGTTGTGTAAAATGTAAAAAAAAAAAAAAACAAAAACAATGTGATGATTTGCAAAATATGTGAACCCTTATTTAATTAAAATTACAAAAAAATATGCTGAAATATTGAAACTGAAACATTTAATTTTTTAAAACATATATTCTCATTTTGAATTTGAAGCCAGCAATATATGCAAAAAAAAAAAAAAAATGGAACGAGGCATGTTTACCACTGTGTTGCATAACCTATTCTTTTAACAACACTGTAAATGTATGGGAACTGAGGAGGCCAGTTACTGGAGTTTTGAAAGTGAGTTTTGAAAGTCTCATTCTTGCCTGATAAGGATTTCAGCTGCTCAACAGTTCAGGATCTCTTTTGTCATATTTTGCACCAAATGTTTTCAGTCGGTGACATGTCTGGACTGCAGACAGAGCATTTTAGCACCTGAACTCTTCTACTATGAAGCCATACTGTTGTAATACATGTAGAATGTGGTTTGGCATTATCTTGCTGAAATGAACAAGGCCTTCCCTGAAAAAGACACAGTCTGCATATGTTGCTCCATAACCTTAATATATCATTCAGCATTAATGGTGCCTTCACAGTTGTGCAATCTACCCACGGCATGTGCACTAATGGACACCCATACCATAATGGATGCTAGTTTTTGAACTGTGTGCGCATAACAAGCCAAGATGGTCCCTTTAGCCTGGAGGATGAGGAGAAGCATCTATGATTTCCAAAAATGAATTTAATTTATTCATCAGACCACAGGACATTTCACCTCACCTCAGTCCATTTTAATTGGGTTTGGGCCCTGAGAAGGTGGATTTAAATTTTAACTTGCATTTGGAGATTCAGTGACAGAGATTTAATCTACAGAATTGTGTCTGTTTTTAATGCAGTGTCACCTAAGGGCCCAAAGATCACAGACATCCAATATTGGTTTTCAGCCTTATCCCATGTGTAAAAAGACTTCTCTGAATCTTTTTGTGATATCATGTACCGTAGAGCCATACATCCATAATCATTTGCAGTTTTACACTGAGGAACATTACTCTTAAATTGTTGCACTAATTAAATTTGTCCATGCCTCTCAGGGATGCTCTTTTTATACCCAATCATGTTCCTGATCTGTTGAAATCTGTTGAACTCAAAATAATTATTTGAGAGATGTTTTTTGCCATTACACACCTTTTCCAGGCTTTTGTTGCCCCATCTAAATTTTGTTTTTTGCAATGTTGCTGGCATCAAATAAAAAAAATTGTATGATAGCCTTTCTCAGTTTTGATTTTTTTTTTTCCCTTTAATTAAATATAGGTCTACATGAATTGCAAATTATCTATTTTGATTTACATTTTACACAGCATCATAACTTTTTAGAAACAGGGTTGTAATAATAAGAATTACCTATAATAAGGCTGGTGTTTGGATATACGATAAACAGCATTTAAGCATTTACTACATACAAACACTGCATCCATTTACATTACATACAAGGCCTGTTGATCATTTGCAACTTTCAACTTTTTTTCAAACTGCTGCTCATGCTGTGTCACTAATCTCCTATTCTTTCCTGATATCCAAGCACTGATAGTTATTTTATAGGGCTATATTAACCCTGTCCCAAATGATTCATATTAAAGCATTTATTAGTTTACTTATTATTCAGTAACTACAGTGAAACAAAAAGACAGAATAATTTTAAGAGGAAGAGACTTGGGAAGATAAAAAGAGAGCAAAGATGTTAGACTAACAAAGTGAGGATGATGTTTGGGTGAGGAAGGGTCAGACAACTCCGAATCTGGGGTGCCCATTTTTGAAGGTTCCTAAAGAGGAAATCAACAATCACAATCACATGAACTATAACCATTACTAAGCTATACTTTAAGATCATTAATTACCTTAATTAATAATTAATATTAATAATTATAACTACAAAAAAAGACACATTTTTTTAACATTATTAGAGCCCTCTAGACATGAAATAACACCCAATTTTGTGGAAAAAAAGTTATTAAAAAATAAAAAATAATTGACTCAAGACAACCAAGCGCAACCCGCATTTTCACTGTCTCGATCAACTTGTTAATGAATATACTGTATTTGAAAAAACGCGATAGAGTGAAGCCGCGAAATTCGAACCGCGAAGTGGCGAGGGTCGACTGTATGTACAAAAGAATCTAGCTCTGCAGCATTTTGGGAAAATGTACCCATTCATCAAATGAATGAAAGAATTCAACAAATGAAAGTCCCCTTCCATCCCCCAACACAAATCACACAACAGCTACCAACTGAGGGGTGAAGGCTAACATATGCTTCCTCCAAGACATATAAAACAGGCATCTTTTCAAAATGCTACTCATGCAGTTGTATCGCACCTTCAGAGAAAAGGACATCTACCCAGTTCCGCATACATGAACTCACAGATAAACACATTTAGCTAATGCTAGGACCATAAATATTTGGACACTTACAGATATTGTTATTTTAGCTGTCTACCACAGCATATTAAAGTTGAAATTTAATAATGATTATGATCTCTAAGTGCAGAATCTCAGCTTAGGATACTTACCTCTAAATTGTAAACCACTGGTAAGTCTCAAAACACGAAAGCCAGTTTAGAGTTTGCCAAAAACTCCATTCACCCAATTTGGATGATTATATCCTCAAAATAAAGCTGAAGGTTCGCACTTTGAGTTTATATCCATGAAATATCATGCCAATATAATGTAGGAGACAGCTAAAATTACAATACTTTTTATGTAATACTATCACTGTCCAAATACACTATGTGGACAAAGGTTTGTGGACACCTGACCATAACACTCATATGTGCTTTATTAAACATCCCAGTTCAGATTTAGTCTCCAGTTGAGATTTAGTCTCCCATTTTGGAGATTTTGGAGCATGCCTGTGTGAATTTGTGTCCATTCACCACATGAGAGTTAGTGAGGTCAGGCACTGATGTTGGGTGAGGAGGCTTGAGGTACAGTTGGCTTATAAGTTGCTAGAAGTGTTCAGTGTGGTTGAAGTCAGGGCTCTGTGTAGACCACTCAAGTTCTTTCACACCAACCTCTTCATTGAGCTTGCCCCATTGTGCACAGGGACATTGTCATGCTGAAACAGGTTTGGGCCTCTTAGTCCCAGTGAAGGGAAATTCTAATACTACAACATACAACTACATCCTAAACAACGTGCTTCCAACTTTGTGGCAACAGGACTACATACTGGTCCACAAATATTTGTCCATATAGTGTGTATGCAGTTCCCTCCAAAAGTATGGGAGCAGCAAATCCAATTCCTTTTTTTGTTATAAACTGAAGACAGTTGAGTTTGAGATCAAAAGATGAGATGAAAAATCAGTTACACACTTTTCATCTATTTTATAATATTCCTTGAGGGGCTTTGTAAGGTATTCAAGATTTTTTATTAAAAAAAAAAAAGAATTTTTCTCATGCTGATTTAGGCTTTAGAATTGTACAAAAATCCCTTAGGATAAAACAGTCTGAGTTGGGGATGTGCCTTTAAACTTTAGAGGTGTGCCTTTAAATTAACATGTAAGCAGCCTTGCTCTGATTGGCTAAGATCATCAAACAGGAGTTCTGTTAACTGCACCCTCTCTGACCACACAAGAGAAACTGCAGCTTAACTCTGAGAGGTGAACAAGACGTTTGAAGACGTTTTTGAAGAATGAAAGGTTTGAAAAGAAAAATGAAGACAACAATCCACCAGTACCAAAACCAAGACTACAGATGACTATTTCAGCATTTTTTAGTGACAGGTCTGTGCTATTCATTGCAGGGCTAACATACAACATAAGCTATGTCCCAGAGTAGATGTTACCATGAAGGTGAAAATAGTCCTGACACATTAAAATGTAATTTCCTAAACTATATACATAACATAACATTATGACCACTGACAGGTGAAGTGAATAACATTAACTAGCTCTTCATCATCTTGGGATATTTTAGGCAGCAAGTGAACATTCGGTCCTCAAAGTTGATGTGTTAGAAGTAGGAAAAATGGGCAAGCGTAAGGATTGGGTCAGAGCATCTCCAAAACTGCAACTCTTGTGGGGTGATCCCGGTCTGTAGTGGTAAGTATCTAACAAATGTGGCCCAAAGAAGGAACAGCGGTGAACCGGCAACAGGGTCATGGGTGGCCAAGGCTCACTGATGCACGTGAGGAACAAAGGCTAGCCTGTGTGATCCGATCAGATGGAGGCAGTGTGTTGCTTTGGGCAAAGTTCTGCTGGGAAACCTTGGGTCATGCCATCCATGTGGATCACACTGGATGACAAGTACCACCTACCTAAACATTGTTGCAGACCTTGTACAACCTTTCATGGAAACTGTATTCCCTGATGGCCGTTTCCTCTTTCAGCAGGATAATGCACCCAGCCACAAAGCAAAAATGGTTCAGGCAATGCGGCTCAACGCAAGTTTCAAAATAAAAGCACCCTTCTTCCTTACATAAAAAATCATGTGATAACACCAAATTACAACCAAAACACTTGTAAATTGTAAATTCTGGGAAAATATAGAAATAACAGTGACAGTTACAGTTCAGGAATGGTTTGAGGAGTTTAAGCCTACAAATTCCCCAGATCTCAATCCAAATCTGTTGCTTCGTACCAGATACCACAGCACACCTTCAGGAATCTAGTGGAGTTCATGCCGAGGGGTCAGGGCTGTTTTGGCAGCAAAAAAGGGACCAACACAATATTAGGCAGGTGGTCATAATGTTATGCCTGATACGTGAACAATTATAATAACTACACAGCTTGTGCAACTTGTCACATCACAAACACTGGGTAAGCTACCTACCCAGGCTAAACCTAACTAGCAAAAGCTTACTGCATTTCGCAGCAGTGACCATATTTGTCAAACTCGATGTTTTATCTATATTTAACATTATGGAATCTGAACTAACTAAAGTAAAGAGAAATCTATTACAGTATCAAATACAGCCTTTAATGTTTGATTTATTCGAAATTCTGAACACTTTACTTGCAGTTTACTGACTGATGGTTGGCTTTCAGTATAAGGTTTGCAAACTCTGTTACTCCTGCTCTTATCAGGTTCAGATGTCCGTTTGCTACGGTGTCTGGGAATGAGTTTTTAGGTGAATACTGTAAGTGCATCCAAATAACTGAGTTGATTGTGTTTTCGGTCATACAATATGTAAATGGAGAGGGATGCATGCACTATGCTAGGCATTTAAGAATGGCTTTGCTAACTGTATAGTCCTTTTGCCTATTTTCTTTTTATGTGAGCATCTCACAGTGAATGGTTTGATTAACTCCAGTTTGCTTTTAGGATGGGCCAAGGTACTGCAAATGCAACATTAAAGTTGATGAATACTGTTAGTATATAGAGCAGTTTAAGAGTTTTGAAAGAATTTTATAGACGTTCATAAAAAGATGTTTATTTTTTATAGATTTTAGCTCAGCTTTTAACTGTATGTGGTAAGATTTTCTGATTAAAAGGCTATGTGGCTAACACCAACAGCCACATTATACAGTGGATTAAAGAGTTCCTTACAGATACAGGAGCACCTCAAGGCTGTGTTCTTTCACTTGTACTGTTTTCTCTCTACACTAACGAAATGCAAATTACAAACTCAACCTGCCAGTATAAATATGCTGATGACATGTTTTTATGTGTCTTATGTAGATGGGGACAGTCTACATATTTTTTTACTATACTGGTAAGCTCATCAAGTGGTATAAAAACAGTGACCTTATTATTAACAAAAGCAAGAATATGGAACTGGCTATTGAGAGTCATCATAATGCTTGTCACTACTTTCCACTCGTTATCATTAATAATCAGCCTGCTGAAGTGGTACAGAATTTTAAATATCACAGATTATATTTTTTAAAAAAGGAATGCAGCATTTGTATCTGAAAGTGGATGCATACAATATAATCAAGAACATCTTACAGATTGCTTACAAAAACCTTGTCAAATATGTTTTATGTTTAATATATGTACATGGTATGGACATCTAGGGATGTCCATACCATGTACATATGGTAAGATTTAAAGAAGCACAGTCGTATCGGAGCTACCAGGACGGCGGCTGGACTCAACAGCGCCATCTTAATCTTAATCTTTTTTTTGGTATGAGACTGTCCAAAATTATAAACATGGCTAATAAAATTATTGTATAAGAGCAGTATCAATTCTGTTGTTTATATATGTTTGTTTATGTTATGTTAAATTTGTTTATATACAATGAAGGTGAAACAAAAATCCAAACAGTTTCTGTTCATATCAAAATCAAGAGTAAATTAGCATTAATTACACATAAGATAAACACATCTGGTGTATTAATTATGTATAAAATCTATCCAGCAAGCACAGACTGCTGCCAGTGCAAGAAACTAGTCACTATAAAAAGTCTACACGCACCTCTTAAAATTGCAGGCTTTTGAGATGTAAAAACAGGATCTGGCTCTACAAACAGCCAGCCTTTTCAGCAATGACCATCTGTGGCTTACCCTCTTTGTGGAGGGTGTCAGTGATAGTCTTTTGGTCAACTGTCTAGTCAGCAGTCTTCCCCATGGTTGTGGTTGCATGTACTGAACTAGTCCGAGAGATACATGGTATTTATACAGTTTGAATGTAATTTACTCAAACTCGAAGTATTCTAATAATTTGAGATGGTGTTAAATTTTTGAGCTGTGGGCCATAATTATAAAATTAAAATAGAAAAATCCTTGACACATTTTTGTTTGTGTAATGAGTCTAGAATATCTAAAATTTTCACTTTCTTAAATAATCGATTGTATTTTTATAAGTATTGTATTTTTTCACGATATTTTATACAAGCCCACAAGAATGTCTGTGACTATCACTGATTGATTCAGGAGCTGAGTTTGGATGACAAGTGCTTCAATTCATATTTCAGACTTGACAAATCTCAATTTGAGTTGCCTGTCTAAAACTGGACCAAGCATTACCATACACATTAGCTGTGA
Organism: Synodontis membranacea; assembly: GCA_025674565.1. Classification (NCBI taxonomy): domain Eukaryota; kingdom Metazoa; phylum Chordata; class Actinopteri; order Siluriformes; family Mochokidae; genus Synodontis; species Synodontis membranacea. Next base: position 9,999,280 of record JAOVYU010000029.1, read on the forward strand.
AAAGATTGTTCATTTGTTTTAACATTTGTTTAAAAACATGTAAAATTATGATATTATAAATGTTTGACATTTTAGTTTTGAAAGGAACTTAAAGTTTTATATGTAAACCAATCACTGATTGCTTGTTTCTTGTCATGTGGGACATGGAACACTTGTGATTTTCAAAAAACATTTTCTGGCCGCATGTTGCTCCCCTGGGCAAAAAAATCTGCAGTAAAGATGTCTAATGCTGGCCACACCCTAGAAGACTTTGAAAAGAAACTAAAGGCTGACACATTATCATATCTAAAGACAATTCATAGAGTTTATATTCACAGACTAAGATTTTGCAAAGACTGGGTTACTTGCTGGGTCACTAACTGCAAGACTGCAACTAGATTCCTTTTGAGAATATTTCCCATCACGGTCCTTTGGTGCTTCCTGTTTGGTGCTGGAGAACTTTTCTTTTGGTTGAAGTGGGTCTTATTGGCAACTTAGAAATAAGAAATTAGAGAAAAGAAAGAACATATATCAGATGTATGGACCTGATTGTTATGCTAAATATGACTGCTGTCCATTAGGCAAATTTGTGAAGTTCTTGTACAGTATGTGTTCATACACCACTCAGCCATAACATTAAAACCACCTGCCTACTATTGTGGAGGTCCCCCTTGTGCCACAAAAACAACTCTTACCCATCAAGGCATGGATCCCACAAGACACAAGGTGTACTGTGGTATCTGTCATCAAGACATTAGCAGCAGATCCTTTAAATTCAGTAAGCTGCATGGTGCATTATTTTCCTGCAGAAAGAGGCAGTTGGGAATACTATTGCCAAGAAGGGGTGTACTTGGTCTGCAACAATATTTAATTAGGTGGCAAGTGTCAAAGTAACATCAACATGAATGCCCGAACTCAAGCTTCCCTGCAGAACAGCATCATTTCAGTGGTGCTGCTTCTCTTCAGGTGGGATTGGGGTTCTATTCAAGATAGAGGGAATCATGGATAGATCTAAATGCCAATCTATTTTGCCACAAATCCTGCAACGGCCCTTTTATTAAGCTGAAGATAAAGGAAAAAAATAATCTTCTAGTGCAACAATAACAAGGTATACAAAAAAATGGTCAGGGTGCAGATCTAAATCCTATCAAAAACCTGACAAGGAATGACATGACTGTGGGCTGTGAACACGAGATCCCCCTGTGATTTGATAAATCTGGATCATTTCTGTGAGAAGGAGTGAAACAAAATTGCCTAACCCCAGCAAAACTGAATTGCTGTTCATTCCAGCTGATTTTCCCCCACATCAGAAATGTTCCTGGACAATTCTCTGATTTCTCCTTCGATCTCTGCTTGCATCTTTGGAGTAACCATGGACAATATCCTGTCATTTTCCTCTCATACTGCTAATGTTTGGCGCTCATTTCAATTTCTCCTCTTCATCAGAAGGATTCACTCATTTTTTTCCCCACACAGGTACTTCCTGTTGCTTCCTGCATTAGCTTCAAAACACTGATGCTTGCCTACAAAGGCAAAAATGTACAAGCACCATACTACCTCAGACTTACCCCCACACTGCCTTGGATCCCCAGGACTGCTTGTCTGGTCCCACCATCTCTCAAGGTACAAGGAGATATATCTAGACTCTTCTCTGTTCTGGCACCTAGATTGTGGAATGAACTTTCCCTGGATGTTCAAAGAGCTCAGTCATTGGCTGTCTTCAAATGACAACTAAAGACCTACAGTGGGGCAAAAAAGTATTTGGCAGCCACCGATTGTGCAGGTTGTCCCACTTAAAAAGATGAGAGAGGTCTGTAATTTTCATCATAGGTACACTTCAACTCTGAGAGACAGAATGTAAAAAAGAAATCCAGGAAATCACACTATTATTATTAAAACAGATAACTTGCACAATAGGTGACTGCCAAATACTTTTTTGCCCCACTGTACCTCCTCCACAAGTACTTGGATTAGCACTTTCAGTATTTATTCAAAAATAGCATTATAGCATAAATAGCTTTCTTAATGTATTACCTCCAGTTTTTAAGACTGATGGTATTCTTAGCCTGGGATCTAGTGAACCAGACTTTCAACAGTATATACACTGGCAACAGTATTCCCAAATGGCAATGGTCTTTTCCAAGATAACATGCCCTGCCACACTGCAAAAATTGTTCAGGAATTGTTAGAGGAACATAAGTTTTTGACTTGGCCTTCAAATTGCTGATGTGCTGGACAAACAGGTTTGATCCATGGAGGCCCATTGAGGCCCCAACTCACATGGAGGCCCCAACGCACAACTTGTAGAATCTGCTGGTAACGACTTGGTGCCAGACAACACTACACATCTTCAGAGGTCTTCTGGACATAACCATCATAACCAATAACTATAGAAAGTCTGGCATAAATCAGATGCACTGTCTGGGAGCAATATAGCTGAGACAGCTATATTGTCAAGACACTGGGACAGCAGTGGCTTTTTCAAACAAATAAAAGTGATTGCCCTAAAGTGTAGCCTACATAAAGTAAACTCATCATCCACCTCAACTTCCATCACTGATATTAACAAACACACCATAAAATACAATGTCTGCTTCTCATAAAGGCTAACCTCCACGACTCATGCTCATACTCATGGATTTCATAAGCTGAAATTCTGTCTGTCACCAGGCTGCTGAAAGGACCCAAACATAGGTTGAGAGATACGCAAATTCATCCCTGCCCCAATGATACACTATACAACATATCAAAAATCCCTTCTCAATATGATAGATAAAACTGATTACTCCATGCACTGACATAGCTATAATTATTATATTGGCCCTTGCCTACTGCAGTGTCTTCAATTTCTAATTTCTCACCTTGTCACTCCCATGACTAATCACGTTTTTCCTCAACAACTGCTGGATTCCCAGAAAGCTGATTCCTTTCTGTAATTCCCTTTAAATCCCTAAAGTAAATCTACTTCATTTTTTTTATTGTGAAGCAAACAACAAATAGGACAAAATAACAGAAAACTTCAGCGTGCATAAATGTCCCCATAAAGTCAGTACTTTGTAGAGCCACCTTCTGTGGCAATTACAGCTGCAAGTCGCTTTGGATAAGCCTCTATGAGCTTGCCACATCTTGCCACTGGGATTTTTGCCCATTCCTCAAGGCAAAACTGCTCCAGCTCTTTCATGTTGGATGGTTTTTGCTTGTGAACAGCAATCTTCAAGTCTGACCACAGATTCTCAATTGGATTGAGGTCTGAACTTTGACTAGGCATTCCAACACATTTAAATGTTTCCCCTTAAACCACTCGAGTGTTGCTTTAGCAGTATGCTTCAGGTCATTGTCCTGCTGGAAGGTGAACCTCCGTCCCAGCCTCAAATCACAAGGCAGACTGCCACAGGGTTTGATCAATAATATCCCTGTATTTAGCACCATCCATCTTTCCCTCGACTCAGACCAGTTTCCCAGTGCCTGCTACTGAAAAACATCCCCACAGCATGATGCGGCCACCAGCATGTTTCACTGTGGAGAGTTCTTGGGGTGATGGGATGTGTTGGGTTTGCGCAAAACATAGCATTTTATTTGGTGGCCGATAAGTTAAACTTTAGTCTCATCTGACCAGAGCACCTTCCTCCATACATTTAGGGAGTCGCCCATATGGCTTTTGGCAAATTCAAAATGTGCCTTCTTATTTTTAACACTAAGTAATAGCGTTTTTCTGGCCACTCTTCCATAAAGCCCAGCTCTATGGAGTCTTCGGCTTATTGCGGCCCTATGGTCAGATACACCAGTCTCTGCTGTGGAACAGTCTTTGCAACTCCTTCAGGGTTGCCTTTGGTCTCTGTGTGATCGTGACCAGAGGTACCACTGTACCATGCAAACAGGAAGTGCATCATATCTTCTCCATGCATTGATTGAGATGGCTCAGACTTCACAGGTTACTAATTGTGATGATATCCCTATACCCATTGTAGCACCCTTGAACAGCGGCACAATGTTGCCACAGAAAAAATGGCCATTTCACTGATCTCAGGAGTACTCCTCCTAGACGCTTCATCAGATTCGCGTCAAATTTGGTATGCATGATGTTGCTGATTTTAAACTACAAAGGTTGATATTGTGCAAAGTGTTTTAATTTATACCGTATGTCTCCCTACTCAAAATGGAATGAGTCAAATTTTCCATGCATTGCTTCACAAGTTATTGGTTATGATCCACATGCCCAGTGATATCATGCAACAGAAAAAGTGGCTATAAACTACGGTGGCCAAGAGGGGCAAAACAAATTAACATTCCATTAAACAACAATACAGAGATAAAAACAAATTTACAAGACTCAAAACACTTTTACCAGTCCAAAACCTGATTTAGAAAAGCAAAAACAAATTAACACGTAAAACACTTTTACAAGTCCCAAAACTGATTTACAAAAGCAAAAACAATTTTACAAGACGTAAAAACACATTTACCGATCACTTTTACAAATTTACAAGTGGCGAATCAGGGTAGGTACGATATACTGGAAGTGATTGTTGCTGACCTCTTGTAAAATAAGTTGGATATGGTTCGCTATGTTTTGCCCGTTTTGTGGGATTCACCTGAGCCAGTTGGCCCATTATTGTATTAATTGTGGAAAGTGTGGAAATAGCCTATACAGCACTGTAAAACATCTGGTTCCTCCGTCTGGTCAGCGTCCTTTAAAAAGTTAAGAAAGTGGGGGAAAAAAAGAGGAGCAGTAAAGATACACTACCTTTCAAAAGTTTAGGGTCACTTAAACATGTCTTTGTTTTCAATGAAAAACAAAACATGAAATAAGTTTAAATGGTAAATATTACAAAATTAATAAGAAATAGACACTGATAAAGATAGAAAAATGTTTATTTAAAATAAAAGTTGTTTCAAATTTTACTTTCGTCAAATTTTTCGCCATTTGCAGCAATTACATCTTGTCAGACCTTGGGCATTCTAGATGTCAATTTGTTGAGGCAATTTGATGATATTTCACCCCATGCTTCCTGGAGCACCTCCAACAAGTTGGATTGGCTAGATGGACACTGCTTACGTACTGCTCAGTCAAGATGCTCCCATAACAGCTCAATAGGTTTAAGATCCGGTGATTGTGCTGGCCACTCCATTACAGACAGAATACCAGACGTCTGCTTCTTTTCTAAATAGTCCCTGCATAATTTTCAGATATGCTTTGGGTCATTGTCCTGTTGTAGGACAAAACTGGCTCCAATCAAGCACTGTCTACATGGTATGGCATGGTGTTGCAAAATGGAGTGATAGCATTCCTTCTTCAAGGTCCCTTTCACCCTGTACAAATCTCTGACTTTTCATCCACCAAAGCAGCCCCAGACCATCACACTGTCCCCTCCTTGACAGTGCCAAGCACTGCTCCAGCATCTTTCATTTGCTCTGCATCTCACAAATGTTCATCTTTGTGATCTGAAAAATTCAAACTTGGATTTATCTGTCCATAACACTTTTTTTTTCAGTCTTCCTTTGTCCAATGTACATTTCTCACATGGAATAACAGAACAATTCTCAGAACAAGTATAGACTGCCTTTCTACAATAGTTTGTATACATGTAAATGTTCTATTCATTAACAGTCATTTCAAGCTACCACTGTCATTTACAACATGAACAATGTCTGGCAGTATTTTTATTTTGTTATTTTTACAGAGAGGAAAAAAAATTTCTATAAAAAACGAAGACATGTCTACGTGACCCTAAACATTTGAACGGTAGTGTATACTATAGAGGTAATGCAAATTTTAAAATACTGTGCCTACAGCCAATTTCTGATTTAATGTCTTTATATTTGACACCAATTTCTAAATACTTGTCTGTGAAGCTCTCCCACAGTTGTGCAGGCTTCAGTGTTGTGGTGTCCTAATTGCAGAGCTGACCCAGAAGTACACTGACCAGAAAAAATAAGCTGCAATGTTTTGCAAGATCATGCAAAACCTTTGCGAGATCCCAAGAAAGTTTTGCAAGATTTCAACATTTTTTTCCCTCCATGTCACTTCAGGGGTCCATAGTAATTTAATGCTGAATGGTAATCTGAAAACAGCATTCTCTGGTAGGTTTGTCCCTGTTCTAAAAAAAAAAAACAGGTGCATCTGTCCCACCCAAAAATGATATTGCACACAAGACAGACTGCAAGAAAAAACAACACCAAGGGTACCATGTTTGCCATCAAATTAGAAAACCTTCCCATTTCATTCTATATTTGAATATCACCAACCTAAATGGCTTCACCTTTCGCCTCATCTGGTTGGTAGAGCGAGGCGAGCTTTCAACGGCTTTGAACTTGAAGTCAATAACGACTCAAATGAGGTAAGAGTCTCTCAGTCATGTGGATAAAATAGCAAACATTATTAAATTAAATAATGGAATCCAGATTTGTCCTGCGGTGCACCTGCTGTGAAATGCAAATTGCCATGCATAGACAGTAATGCGTATGAAGTGGTGTACAGATACAGACTGCAATGAAGGTGCAGGCCTCAGCTTGTACTTGCATTGCTGTGTGGCTTTTAGCAATTCTTTTCCTGTTATCAATCTAAATTAATCCACTAAGCTTGTTTAAACTCAAACTTGAGATTTTATTGGGGCACAGCAGATCAATGGAGAACATTTTTCTTGATTTATACAAATCATAACATCCAACAATGATATTACGTCAGAGAATTTATGGTTATAATTAGATTAAATGGAATACCCATCAACCATACATACATCCTTCATGCATAAAAAATGGTCCTCATGTCTCCAGACATTCCACCCACATCTAAAAGTTCAATGTGTCCAATAAGGATGTTCCTCCCACTAAGACTCTAGTACTGTATTGGGAATCATTATAATGATGTATTAATAATAATAATAATAATAATAATAACAACTAGAACTGCAAGCAGTTATAATGGGGTCCAAGCGCGGTCCGCGTCCCGGGCTCCGTCCACTTCTGTCCCTTTTTGGAATGTCAGTGTTATAGCTGTAGGAGATTTTTATCAGCTACCACCAGTCAAAGGAAGACTTCTTTATACAGAACAAGTAGGCATTGACCTTTGGGAAAATTTTAGCTATGTTGAATGAACTGACATGACATTAACTGACTGACTGTGCGCCAGAAAGACAAGTGCTTTGAAGAAACTCTGAATCGTATTAGAAAGCATAAAAGAAAAGTTTCATTAAAACAGCACGAGACAGGAATGGATGAATACACAGAAGAACTTCACATTTTTCCAACTAATAGTGAAGTACAAACTCATAATTTTGATATGTTGCACAAGCTTTGTTGTGATGTTGTAGAAATTCATGCACAATATCTTGACAAAGATCCTCAAACAGGGTGTTTTACATGTAGAAGTACCCCACATGCAGCTGATAAAAACACTTATTTAGCCAGATTGCCAAGTGTCGCAACAAAGGCACGTGTTATGCTTATGAAAACCATAGATGTCTCAGATGGCCTTGTTAATGGAGTGTTTGGTCCTGTTTCTAGTATAAAGTTTCATGAAGATTGACCTTTCCAAAAATTATTTACGTGAATTTTGATACTGAAGAGATTGGCAAAAAAGTTAGAGCTAAATTGGCATGTTTAATGGCAGGAGGTGATAAATCAACTCCAATAGTTGCTGATGAGGATACAGTTACAAACAGAGGTGGCACTAGACACCAATTTCCTTTACGTCTAGCCTGGGCCTGCACAATACATAAAGTGCAAGGCTTAACATTAGAAAAGGCAGTGGTGTCATTAAAAAAGATTTTCACAGCAGGGCAAGCATATGGCCAGGGCTTTGAGTCTCATTATCCAAGATTTCAAAGGCGCTCCTATATATGCCAAAAATGATATAGAGGATAAACTGCAAAAAATGCCACAATTTATTGAGCCACAACATAGCACTGCAATGCCAGGATGGAGATTGCAGCATAAAGCTAGATCCCAGTCATATGACAACATAGCACCATTCTCGGATTTGCAAAAAGGACAACATGGTAGTGTTGGCTTCTATCACAAAAATGTAATCAATTGTAACATATTGTAGCGTTTTACCGCCGGAACACACTTGGAGATACAAGTTGAACTTGGTTGCTGCCCAATGCAAATGGCTGGGAGAAGTTTATTTCACCACACAGTCAACAGTACAGCATGGGAAGCACTTTCACCCCGAGAACCACACACACACAATTCAGCATGAGCATGAATTGGAGCACGTTAGCATGGATTTAGCAATTAGCTTGATCTAAACAGTGAGAACCAGGCCGAGGCCACTAACCTGATATAACTTCCCCAACAGGGTGAACACATACAGACACACCCCCTACCCCATAGGCCGCCATGCAAAGACGGCGCAAAGCATGCTAAAACCATGGTCAAAACCCGCCTTCGTTACATTGCCCCCACCCGAGCTCTGACTGTCCCCAATTAGCCAAAACCCGGCTGCAGTCACCAAAACGGGGCGGGGGTTGATGCCGTTGCTGTGACTGTCTGAGCCCCGGGGCAGGAGGTGAGGGAGCACTTGTGTAACTTTGTAGTCCACCCGCCAGGACAGAGTCCTCTGAACTTGCGGCGTGTGGCTGGTAGGGCGCGAGTTGATCTCGGTGTAGAACTACCACTCGCGCCCGCCCTGCCAACCGCACCCGGTAGACAACATCCGACAAACGCTCCAGAACAGTACAAGGTCCCACCCAGTGCGACATTAACTTCGGGGAGAGCCCCCATTTCCGTCTGGGGGAATAAACCCAAACTTGCTCCCCGGAACAAAAGTCTCGCCCCCGGCTGTGAGCATCATAAACACGGCGCTATTTAATCCCAACGTCCGCCAATGTTTTACACGCCAGCTCGTGCACACGGAGGAGTTTGTCTCTTAGGGAACAGAAATATTCCCGACAAATAAATCTGGCTGGGGAAGTGACCCGAACACAAGGTCCACAGGAGTGCGCAACTTTCAACCAAACATTAAAGCAGCTGGTGTTAACTGCGTAGACTCCCGCCGTGCAATACGCCCACAGCACGAAAGGTAAATGTTCGTCCCGCTGCCGATCGCTGGTGAGCACCGCAAGCTGCGTGGTGAGAGTTCGATTAAACCGTTCCACTAGACAGTCACTTTGAGGATGGAGGGGCGTGGTGCGTGCCTTTTTCACCCCCAGGCGCTCACACACCGCAGCAAACACCTCCACCTCGAAATTACGCCCCTGATCACTGTGTAACTCTTCCGGAGCGCCGAATCAGCTGAAAACTTCATCCACCAGCACTCTAGCCGTGGTGGAAGAGCTCTGGTCAGGCACCGCAAAAGCCTCCGGCCATTTGGTGAAATAGTCCATGGCTACCAGCACATAACTGTTACCGCAATCGGAAACAGGAAACGGTCCAAGAATGTCCACGACAATATGCTCCAGAGGTGCCCCCACCCTAAAGTCCTGCAATGGACCACGCGATTGGTCCAAGGGCCCTTCTTTGCCGTGCAAATGTCACAACGGTGAACAAAGAGTTTCCTGTCTGTATGGCAGCCCAGCCAATAAAAACGAGCACGTAAGCGTCGCCGAGTCTTACTCATCCCAAAGTGTCCCGCCCCCCGAATGTCCGTGAACCAAACCCAGCGCACATTCCCGCAAAGGCCTCGGTACCAGCAGCTAACAGTTCGCCCGAGCCGCACGGCCGCTCCCAGCGACAATAAAGTAATCCTTCATGCAGAAGGAGGTGAGCCCACTGAGAGTGCAAAGATTTAAGTTTCAGCCCCAGATGTGCGATCGCTGCATAATCCAGTCTCTGGCCCGCTCTAACCCAACCCAACACCTTGTGCAGGACCGGATCGTTCTCCTGCTCCGAAATGACCTGATCATGGTCCAGCTGAGGCACTGGCAAAACAACTGATGACGTAGCCTTCGGCACCGCGGTCACTCGGCTGCACGCAGACTCGTATGGCTGGTCTCGGTCGGACAATCTGGAAGAATGTTCTGGAAGGATGTTCTGGAAGGTTGGTCTAGGAGGATGATCTGGGCGGAAGCTCTGGGCGGATGATCTAGGAGGTTGATCTAGACGAACGCTCTGGACGGACAGTTTAGGAGGATGATCTGGTCGGACGCCCTGGACGGATGACCTAGGAGGATGATCTGGTCGGACGATCTGGGCGGATGAACTGTCCTTCGGGCTTTTTAAAACTAAGCAGCCACACCATTGAAGCGTGATCAGTCCGCAACAAGAAGGTCTGTCCATACAAGTACGGCCGGAAGTGTTTCAAAGCCGCTACGACCACCAGCAGTTCACGCCACGTGACGCAGTAATTCCTCTCTGGGCAAGACAAAGCACGACCGAAATAAGCGATAACGCACTCTCAGTCATCGGAAACCTGAGACAGTACAGCACCTAGTCCCACATCGCTTGCGTCCGTATCCAAAACAAATGCACGTGACACATCTGGATATTCCAGAATAGGAGAAGAGACTAAGGCTTCGCATAGCTGAGTGAAAGCACGCACATGTACATTGTCCCAGTGAAAAGGTTTGCTCTTTTTAGTTAGTTCGTGTAGAGGGCTCGCGATTGTGGCAAAGCCTTTCACGAAACAGCGATAATAAGAGGCTAATCCCAGAAAAGTTCGCAACTGACACACTCACTGGTTCAGGCCAGTTCTTTACCGCGGAGATCTTGGCTGGATTGGTAGAAATCCCCTCGGAACTAATCACATGGCCCAGAAAAGCAGTCTCTTGCCGCAACAGCTGACACTTTTTGGGGTTAAGCCGCAAGTTCGCCCACCGGATTGCCAGAAATACTTCCGTTAAGTTAGCAAGCGCGCCCTCAAAGTCTTTCCCGTGCACCAGCAAATCGTCCAAGTAAACCACGCAACAGTTATGGGGAATATCTGCGAGAACTTTGTCCATCAGCCGTTCAAAAGTGGCTGGAGCGCTACATAGTCCGAAAGGCATTTGCCGAAACTGTCGTAGTCCTTGCCCGATCGAAAACGCAGTTTTGGGCCGTGCCTCCGGAGCGAGCTCTACCTGCCAGTAGCCGCTCCGTAAGTCCAACGAGCTGAACCAAGCCGACCCCGCAACATGTTACAAAGCATCATCGATCCGAGGCAGAGGATAAGAGTCTTTATGCGTTACCTCGTTCAAACGCCGGTAATCCATGCAGAACCGCCAGGAATCATCCTTCTTTCTCACCACCACGGTCCGTCCGCAGACTCTATGGCACCCGACTGGGCCATTTCCTGGAGCTTTTGCTTGTCGATCGCTCGTTTAGCCAAGGGGAGGCACCTCGAAGGCAAATGGATGGGAGCCGCATTTCCCGTATCAATCATGTGCTGCCCCCGGTTGATATGGGTGCACTTGCTCTCATCCACCGCAAAAATGTCAGTGAATTCGTGGAGGAATAATTGCAAAGTCTCTGCCTGTGTCTGGCTCAGTCCCGCGCTACTGCGCTGCAACAGTTCGCTCAGTACGCTCGCGGTATGCAGTCCTCTTTGATGTTCCCCAGAAAGAATTCGTGCAAATAAATCCGATCGCCTATTTTTACTTGAACCGTGCGGCACGCCTTCATTTCTGCTCGGCTGCCAGTGACGGTGCGAATGGTTAAAGCTCGGTCAGAAAGTCTGGAAACCCACTCGCTATGTCCCAATATTCCACAGCGCAACAGCGAAATAGTAGAACCGGCGCCTACCGGGCGCCGCGGAGTCGCTGGCGTGTGCCCAGTCCTTTCGCCGTGCTGCTCCGCCATGATGGGTTCAGCACGCTCCACCTCTCAGAGTGCCTCGGTGAGTGTAGGTGGTGCGGCGAGCCTGATGTGCTCGCGAAGACGTGGTGGCCGGAACCCGCGGAGGAATGCGCAGAGCGCTAGATCTTCCTATACTTTGTCCTCGAATTCTGGATAGCCCCGGCACGCGAGGCACCTTAGGTCCATGGCAAACACGCCCAGCTTCTCGTCAGCGCGCCGCACACGGACCGCCAGCTCCTCGCACGCCGCTTCTTTTTGGTCTCAGGCACGGAAATGGAAGTGGAGTGCCTCCTGGAGTTTCGCCCAGTCTTTCCGCTCGCCGGCCCGCAGGTCTTCCAGCACACGGTATGCTTCGCCTTCTAGCAAGAGTGCGGCTCTGACGGCGCCATCGAAGGAGGGCACTTGCAATGAGTCCGCGCCGGACCCCGCTCCGAGATCCAGCGCCGGGATTTCCAGTGTGCTCCTCTGGCAGATGCTCTTTCTTCTTCTGTAGTTGCTCTGCTACCTGAGGACCCGCTTGGATCTTTCGCAGTTCTTCGACGATGCACTCGAACTCGTTTATCTCCATACCACTTCTGACACCAGTGTAGCGTTTTACAGCCAGAACACACTTGGAGATACAAGTTGAGCTTGGTTGCTGCCCAATGCAAATGGCTGGGAGAAGTTTATTTCACCA
>JAOVYU010000029.1:10044576-10056405 GCA_025674565.1 Synodontis membranacea
TGTGTGTGTATATATATACACACACACACGCCGACCAGGCATAACATTATGACCACCTGCCTAATATTGTGTTGGTCCCTCTTTTGCTACCAAAACAGCCCTGAACCGAGGCATAGACCCCTGAAGGTGTTAGCTGCAGGTACCTTAAGTCATGTAAGTTGGTAGGTGGGACGTCCATGGATTGGACTTGTTTGTCCAGCACATCCCACAGATGCGCAGATTAGATTGAGATCTGGGAAATTTGGAAGCCAAGTCAATATCTTAATCTCATTGTTGTGCTCCTCAAACCATTCTCAAACCATTTTTGCTTTGTGCCAGGGTGCATAATCCTGCTGAAAGAGGCCACAGTCATAAGGGAATAACATTTACATGTAAGGTTGTAGCTCAAATTGCTGAAAAAGTTAATGCTGGTTCTGATAGAAAGGTGTCAGAATACACAGTGCATTGCAGTTTGTTACATATAGGGCTGCATAGCCAAATACTAGTCAGGGTGCCCATGCTGACCCCGGTCCACCGCCGAAAGCACCAACAATGGGCACATGAGCATCAGAACTGGCCTACAAAGCAATAAAAGAAGGTGGCCTGGTCTGATGAATCATGCGTGAATGAATGTGTGTGCGTCGCTTACCTGGGGAACACATGGCACCAGGATGCACTGTGGGAAGAAGGCAAGCTGGAGGAGGCAGAATGATGCTTTGGCCAATGTTCTGCTGGGAAACCTTGGGTCCTGCTATCCATGTGGATGTTACTTTGGCTATACAGCCCCATATGCAACAAATTGCAATGTACTGTGTAATCTGACACTCTTCTATCAGAACCAGCATTAACCTCTTCAGCAGTTTGAGCTACAACCTTTCATGGAAATGTTATTCTCTTATGGCTGTGGCCTCTTTCAGCAGGATAATGCACCCTGCCAAAAAATATTCAGGGATAGTTTGAGGAGCACAACAGTGTTTGAGGTGTTGGCTTTAAATTGCCCAAATCTCAATCCAATGGAGCATATTTGGGATGCGCTGGACAAACAAGTCTGATTCATGGCGGTCCCACCTCACAGCTTACAGGACTTAAGGTGTTCTCTTGCTAACATCTTGGGGGCAGATACCATAGCACACCTCCAATGGTCTTAGTGGAGTCCATGCGTTGACGGGTCAGAGCTGCTTTGGCAGCAAAAGGGGGACAAAAACAATATTAGGCAGGTGGTCATAATGTTATGCCTGATCGGTGTATACTTTACTCAAGTACCTTGTACTTGGTTGGGGTTCCTTAACAATGAATGCATCATTGTGGCATGGAGGTGATCAGCTTGTGGCACTGCTGAGGCGTTATTGAAACCCTGGTTGCTTTGATGGTGTCCTTCAGCTCATCTGTATTTCTGGGTCAAGTCTTTCTCATCTTCCGCTTGACAGTACAGGTCAGGTCAGGCTGGCCAATCAAAGCACAGTAATATCATGGTCAGCAAACCATTTGGTAGTAGTTTTGGCAATGTGGGCAGTTGCTATGTCCTGCTGGGCAAGAAAATTGGTATCTCCATAAAGCTTGTCAGCAGTTATAAGAATGAAGTGCTTGAAAATCTCCTGGTAGACAGCTGGGTTGACTTTGGACTTGATAAAACACATTGAACCAACACCCGCAGATGACATGGGACCCCAAATCATTACAGACTGCAGAAACTTCAAACTGGACTTAAAGCCCCTTAGATTCTGTGCTTCTCCACTCTTCCGCCAGACTCTAACAAAGTACTTGAATAGACTATTCTTGACAAAACTTTCAAGGCTACTGCCGTGCACTTTTTCCTACAAATCAAACCTCCCTTCCAGTCAACTTTCCGTCAATATGCTTTGATACAGCTCTCTGACAGCACTGTCAAGTCAGCAGTCTTTACATCAGTTAGCATGATTGTAGTTGCATATATTAAGCTAGACTAAGAGATTTAAATAGTAGTTTACTTGAACCCAATTTAACATTCTAATAATTTTAGGGGTTTTTTTTTTAGCTGTAGACCATGATAAGCAATATTTAATAGAAAAATGCTTGACAAACATCTTAGTTTACATGTAATGAGTCTACCCTATGTTAAATGTTCACTTTCTTAAATAACTGATGGAACTTATTGCATTTTTTCATGTTATACTAATTTTCTTTTGGGAATGATGCCACAGTTATTATATATGTATACATACAGTATGTGATTCGCATTTTTTGTTCAGGTGGACAAGCCAGAAGTGGTACGTCAGAAGAGGAAGTATGAGAAGAAGCCGAAGCCCTTACTGCTATCTGGTTACTCTGTCTCTGCAGCAGTCAACAGTAAAGACCTTAACCAGTATGATTTCCCCAGCTCAGATGAAGAGCCCTACTCACAGGTACTTCAAAATCCCAACATGGAATTTCAATCCTTTAAGATTTGGTGATATTTGTAATAATTTTTAACAACAAAAGCTCTCAAGCTCACAACTGCACTTTTTTACTCAATACAAAACATTTTAATATCTTCAGTTTGATGTTTAGCTTGTGTGACTTTGGTTGTAAGTTTGTGCTGGGGTCAGGATGGGGCCAAACAAAACTTGCAAAACTTATCTACTCTAGGCGTTTCCAAAGTGTTTTGATTCTATGTCACACAAAAAGGTGGTCAAAGCTCTAGATAACAACAGGTATTTATATTTTTAACTTTAATTAAAGCATGGTGACTGCATTATTTTGTTGAGAATTTTTGCAGTAAAAAAACAGGATGCCTATATTTTTACACACACTCACTCTCTCACACACACACACACACACACACACACACACACACACACACACACACACACACACACACACACACACACAGATCAGGCATAACCTTATGACCACCGACAGGTGAAGTGAAAGACACTGATTATCTCTTCATCGTTGCACCTGTTAGTGGATGGGATATATTAGGCAGTAAGTGAACATTTATTCCACAATGTTGATGTTTTAGAAGTAGGAAAAATGGGCAAGCGTAAGGATTTGAGCAAGTTTGACAAGGGCCAAATTGTGATGGTTAGACGACTGGGTCAGAGCATCTCCAAAACTGCAACTCTTGTGGGGTGTTCCTGGTCTGCAGTGGTCAGTATCTATCAAAATTGGTCCAAGGAAGGAACAGTGGTGAACTGGCAACAGGCTCATTGATGCACGTAGGGAACGAAGGCTGGCCTGATTGGTCCAATCCAACACTGTAGCTCAAATTGCTGAAGAAGTTAATGCTGGTTCTGATAGAAAGATGTCAGAATACACAGTGCATTGCAGTTTGTTGCGTATGGGGCTGCATATCCGCAGACCAGTCAGGATGCCCATGCTGACCCATGTCTACTGCCGAAAGCACCAACAACGGGCACATGAGCATCAGTATTGGACCAAAGACCAATGGAAGAAGGGTTCCTGGTCTGATCAAGTTTTCTTTTACATCACGTGGATGGCCGGGTGCATGTATGTTGCTGTCCTGCACATGGCACCAGGATGCACTGTGGGAAGAAGGCAAGCTAGCACAGGCAGTCTGATGTTTTGGGCAATGTTCTGATGGGAAACCTTGGGTCCTGCCATCCATGTGGATGTTACTTTGACATATACCACCTACCTAAGCATTGTTGCAGGCAGTTTACTCCCTTTCATGGAAACTATATTCCCTGATGGCTGTGGCCTCTTTCAGCAGGATAATGTGCCCTGCCACAAAGCAAACATGGTTCAGAAATGGTTTGAGGAGCACAACAAGTTTGAGGTGTTGACTTGGCCTCCAAATTCCCCAGATCTCAATCCAGTTGAGCATCTGTGGGATTTGCTGGACAAACAAGTCAGATCCATGGAGGTCCCAGCTCATAACTTACATGACTTAAGGGATCTGCTGCTAACATCCTGGTGCCAGAATCCACAGCACACCTTCGGGGGTCTAGTGGAATCCAGGCTGAGTCAGGACTGTTTTGGCAGCGGAACAGGTTTTTTTATACTGAGATCATTTAACTCTTAGGTTGCTCACAGGTGGATCTTATTTAACTAATTAAGTGGCTTTTGAAGCTACTGGTTGTGGTTTCAAAACAAAGGGGGTGAAAACATCTCACTTCAGTTTTATATTTTTTGGAATTATTTTAAAATTCTAAAATTCTTTCTAGCAGATGCCTGAAAATATTGGGCCAAAAGTGACAGATATTTAGAGCTGTTCATAATTCCCTCAACCTTGGCCAAAGCCCCAGTTCCAGCTGAAGAAAAGCATCCCCAAAGCATGATGCTACCACCACCATGCTTCACAGTGGGTATGGTGTTATTTTGGTGATGTGAAGTGTTTTTTGCACCAAACATACCTTTTGGAATTGTGGCCAGAAAGTTCAACCTTGGCCTCATCTGACCATAGCACATTTTTCCACATGGTTATGGGAGGCATGATATATTTCTTTGCAAATTTTAAACAGGCCTGGATTTTTTTTGTAAGGAAAGGCTTCTGTCTTGCAACCCTGCCCCACAGTCCAGACATATGGAGAATATGGGAAATTGTTGTCACATGTAGTACACAACCAGTACTTGCCAGAAGTTCCTGTAGTTCTTTCAGTGTTGCTGTAGGTCTCTTGGCAGCCTCCCTGACCAGTCTTCGTCTTTTCATCAATTTTGGATGGACGTCCAGGTCTTCCATATTTTCCCATATCCAACATCACTGTCGTCCCATATTTTCTATACTTTTTGATGACTGTCTTCACTGTGTTCCATGGTATACCCAATGTTGTGGAAATCTTTTGTACCCTTCTCCTGACTGATACCTGAATAAAAGTCAGGGAAATCCTATTTGGACTGCTGAACTTTATTTGGGGTTAATCAGCATCACTTTCTGTCAGGTATGTACCCAAGAAGACTGAATGCTGTAATTAATCAAGAGGTGTTTCAACAAAGTAGTAGTTCAAGGGTGTGCACACTTATGCAACCAGCTTATTGTATGTTTATTTTTTATATTTATTTCCCCACCAAATTTGTTTGTTTTTCAGTTGAATTGTACAGGTTATAGGCGTCACGGTGTGCTCCTTGTGTGTGTGAAATGGTGGGACGCACAATGCAGGGATTATGGCGGCACGTGAAACTCAGGAAGATCTTTATTATACTGTTCATAAACAGAGTAAAACAGAAACTGAAATGCAGGTAGTAATACTCTATACACAGGGAAAAACAGGAACTGAAACACGGGTAGAGAGTATTGCTTAATAAACGGGAAAACTCAAACAGAAACTAAACGAGCCGGCAAATGCATGGCATAGAAAACAGTTCAAAAAATACTTGGTCCCGATAGCGATATCACACTGTCCAATAAAGATCAGATCCAGGGTGGAAGTCCAATATGAACGAGCAACCCGCTCGAACAGTAATCCAATGGGGAATAATCCACACAGAGAAATAATGGCAGGAATCCAACAGGGAATATTCCACACAGAAACAAATACACACACAGGAACAATGGTGTATCAGACGCAGACTGAAGTGACAAAACTTAATCATTGAGGCGCAAGACCGAGCGTCTTTTATTTGTTCTGTCGTTAGCGCTGACGTGCTACAGGTGTTCTGCTGTGCACGCGCGCCATCTCCACCACGTGCACCAGGTAGAGAGGGGTCACATTAAAGGTGGAAAAAGTTTTGAAATGATTCTTTGTGGTCTCTTTTACAGCACAAAAACCTGCCATTTTAACAGGGATGTGTACACTTTTTATATCAACTGTATATATAAATTTAGACATCCTTATTCACATGCAGCAAGTATAGCAGAGATTGCCACTCGCATGTGGGACTCTACAGATACTCGCGGAAGTACAGATAATTGCACATGGACGCTACACCATCGTCTCTTGAAGACGGACGGATGCCAACCATGGAGAGTGTAATGGCCTGTAGCAAAAACGAATGCACAATCCATGGCCTCTTGCAAAGGTTGGTCGCAATAAGATTTTTTTTTAAAAGATCCTCAGGGTTATAGGACGAAAAGTCAAGTGAACCCCCAAAAATTTCACCTACGCTGAGCTGGAGGATCTGTTGGGACACAGTCTGATCTTCAATCCAAATTAAGGCCCTTACTAATGCTGACTATGGCATAACTATGGTTATTGCAGCCCAATAACCATAAAATCAGCATCTGCAAAAGAAGGGCTTAATGAGAATGTTTGGTGATGGATGGCAAGGGAAGATTACAAAAAACAGATATCAGTTCCAGACTGTGGATGCCCTTAGTGAAGTCATCTTCACCACATGGAGCAATGTTCCCATCAGTCTCCTGGAATCACTCGCATCAGGCATGCCTAAATGAATTTTTTTAAGTGATCAACAAGAACGGCCCTCACTACTGAGTTTTTTGGGGGGGGTTTTGACACTTTTAGTTCTGTTTTTGGGTTTTTTTGGGCTATGGTGTTAAATTTTTGATCAGCTGTGCTACAGCATATCATATCATCCTAAACAATTGTGTGTTTCCCACTTTGTGGACAACAGCTTGGAGAAGGACGCATACTGGTGTGATGGTCAGGTGTCCACAAACTTTTGTATATAGTGTGCATGTGTATGTAATATTTATAAACAGCTACATACGTGGAAAAAGAGATAGCAATGGCAGCCATTTCATTCCAGTGTCTGTGGTGGAATTCCAAATATTGATTTCTGAACTCTTCCTAAGCTTAAAACTTAGTAATGTGTTGTTTAAAATGTAATTTCTTGATTTCTGTGCATTATTCAAGGTCTGAAAACACTATGTTTTTGTTATTTTGACCAGTTGTCATTTTCTGCAATTATATGCTCTAAGTGAAAATATTTTATGTGGAATTTGGGGAAATGTTGTCATAAAGTGATAGTTTAATTGATAGATTAATTGACATCATTAACACACCACAGCACACATTGCACAACAACAAAATGTATTCTCTGTATTTAACCCATATGTGTCATGACACATAGCAGGGGGCAGCTATTTTCTGTGCCCAGGGAGCAGTGCTTGGGCGCAGCAACTTGCTCAGGGTACCTCAGTAGTACCTTGCTGGTCGTAGGATTTGAACCTGTAATCTTTCAATTTTATGGGTGCTTCCCTAACCATTAGGCCACCGTCTGTGTCAAGGCCAGTACACATTTGTCGAGGTTTCTTACCATAAATGGACCACAGGCTCCCCAGATCGAATCCTGCATAAGGCAACGTGACTTTAATTGTAATTTTGCTAATTACATCAGAGATGTGGATCCTATATCATTGCCGTTGTCAAGATGGACGTTTAGTAGTTAAATTAAAAGCTAATTAATTAATTTACATGAATTAGTATGTGAATTAAATTTTAAGGAGATTAATTTAATCTCCTTAATGACATAAATTAAAGAAATTAATACTGTCCAAACGATATGACTTGTACTGAAGCAATGGCAATAATTAGGAACTGGCTTCTGTATTTTAGAGAATGGGCACATACCTGGCTCATAAAAAGGACTGATTGTGTCCTGCATCACTATGACAGTTTTTAAAAATGTAAATAAGTTACATAATTCATTATCATATAACTTACCTTATATATTGTGTATCAGGTTTACACTCGAGAATTACATTAACCTGCCACTTGCCTCTTTGGCAACCCCTTGATAAACACTTGATAAATTACTTTTAATGTTATACTGTATATTGTGTTGACATGAATGAGAAACTTTTTTTGGATTGAGTCATTTATTCCAATCAGAGGAATCAGTAGTAGTGTTTAAAAAAGAAAGAAAGAAAGAAATCAAAAATAGTAAAAGAATGTGAGAGAAATAGAAATATATAAATAGTGAGATAAACATTTTCATATATAAACGCTGCTCTACCAGCCTAGCCATCTCGGCTAATGAAGAACATAAGATAACAAGTTAGGCTAGCATTAGAAACTCTAGCCAACAGTGCACAGACAATTAAAAGGAATAGATACACTTGTTGTCCTGGGAGGAGAAGCAGTGGATATTGTACCCTCCTTCAGCAACAATAGCATTAGTGAAGTCAGGTACTGATGTCAGGTGAAAAGGCCTGGGTGCAGTTGGTGTTCCAATTCAACCCCAAGTTTATTCAGTGGGGCTGAAGTCAGGGATCTCTGGCAAATCATGGACCTCACTTTATGCACAGGGGCATTGTCATGCAGGTTTGAATCTGAAAAAGGGCCAGGTTACCAAATGGCATAAAACCTCTTCCACTTGCAGAATCCTCACAAAATAGCAGACAACATCTAGAAATAGCAAGCATTACTAACAAATGACACCACTATGTCTAAATGCCACAAGCTATGAAAAACTCTCCTAGAAAATCTTTCCTATCATTCTAAAATAAAATAAATAAATACTAACATGCAATTTCACAAATAAAAAGTCTAAAACTTACTACTTTCATTTAGCCTTAATTGAAATCAGCAACAGAGTGCTGTTAGTACTGTCTCGTGTAATGTAGGCAATGCAAAATGGGCTGTTTTCTTCACCTGGAGTTTAGGAGGTAAAAATAACTATTTACAAGAAGTATGAAAGTGCAAAATATAACCAAGTAAATGCACAAACGTGCAAACGAACAAAAGTGCAAATAGAACCCTGAATCTAGCGAAGACTAGTGTGTCACTGAGTGGTGATGTCAGTGTTACACACTAGACTCGACAGAATGTGCTGACACTGAACCAAAAAAAGCCTGCATAAAGCCATACCAGTGTATGTTTTACATAGCATTCTGGCATTCCAGTAGAAGAGGCATGACATATCACAACAGAGCATTGGCGTCTAGTGTGTACCAGTACATAACATACTATGCATTGGAAATTCCATGAACATACCAGTGTTGGTTTCAAATAATATCGGTAGGCGAACTGAGTATTGAGGTGCTTTTGCTAGCCTTGGTCATTTATTCCACTCTTCAAATGCAAGAAGTTGCTGAGCATCATATTTGTGTGCTCTGAAAAATGTTGAGGAGAAATTGAAGAGAAGGGATAAAAGATAGAAAGTCACTCTGACCTTACATGTCATAGATGGAGATAGATGTCCCTTTTGCACAGACATGGGTTCCAGCTCTGTGGCAAACAGTCATTCTTGCTCTGGGGTGGAACAAACAGACCAGACCCCCCATTCTACATTCAACCTTTTTCACAGAATGGTGAGGTGGAATAAAGCAAAGCATTCCCACATGAAAGGACTAAAGACAGTCCACTATAATAATCAGGGGCAATTTGAAAGACCTATTACTTGTAAATAGTCCTGCCATACTTCTTCCTTTGAAGGCAGAGTACACAGTGTTTTCTCCCAGCTGAGGCTTTGTCTGTATTGTCAGCTTGTCTTTGCCTGACGGTGCAGTGTGCCTTTACTCAACTGCCACACAACAGTGTCACAAGCCACTATGAACTACTGCATGAAAGAGGTGTTGGTTAGTGATGCAGAGCAGCAGTTACAGTACAGTTTAAGCTCTAACCACCTCTCACAAGAAGTGCGAGATATAAATAATTTCCGTGTTACATGCAAAAAACGTACAGAGCCCTTAAAGCAAAGCCAAATCGGGGAACTGGTTCTGGTTGTCCTTCCAATACAGGAGAGGATCAGACTCTTCATCATGGCACATTAGTCTTGGGTAACTTTGACAACTCTGTAGATGTGGATGGGACTTGAGTGTCCATAAATGCAAAGTTTTGTTCTCTTTTTTTGGTTGTGAGCAGTAATTCTTTGTAGTTGCTGCTTTTGGTGATGAGAGCGAAAGGACCTTTGTTAGGATGTCATTGCTGTTTTGTCTTTCTCCACCCATGCAAGTTTAAATCTTGGGTCCAGTGTTGCAGCCAACAGAAACCACTCAATATTTTCAAACTGAGCCAGACATTTCTCCATCGAGGAAGTTATGGTTTTGACAGTTTTATTTAGTTTATTCTTCCAGCAGCATGACAAAGACCCCTGACACATGGAATAACATAACTTGCAGTTACAACTTTATCAGCCTGACATTTATCTGTTGCTTCTTTAAAAGGTTCCAGGGAACCTTTCACAACCTAGCATGACTGTATGAAGCTCATAGTGCAACAGTCAGACATATGTATTGAACCTTCCCCATTATTAATGTCAGCTCTTTTAATATCATCTGCACGTTGTGGAATAAACTTTTGTGGCTTGGCATAGTAAAATGAGGTTCAGTGAAGTAGAGAATCTTGCAGAAGTCCCTGTCTTTACCAGTTGACAGAGGACACATCCCATTAACAATATTGAAGGATTTTCTTTTATCCTAATTGTATTAACTAATTAGTTAATTACATTAATTTATAAGTTGTCGAATTATTTCCCAACTTAGGTTAGCTGTCTCCTCCAGCGAGGATAGCTACGAATAAGTTGGTGATGAAACTGTACCAAAACTCCTTTTATGGCAACGTAAAAGAGTCTCGATGAGTTTAAATTTAATTTACATTAAAGTTATGCGCTAAGGTGGAAGAACAAACCAAGAAGTGACCTAGACATGAACAAATGAATGACCAGGGAAAATCACGGTCACACATTTATCACGATAAATGGGAAAATCATGATAGACACATTTATTACTACGACACAAGACATAAAACGAACAACAAATAATGTGATATGAGTAATGTAATATGGATAGTGATTGGGATAGATTTGATGTTTCTGATTAACATCAGGCTTCAAATGAACACAATTCCAACTAGTCATGTTCAGCGAGTAAAGTGTAGCAACAGAAATCAACCCAGATAATTCATTAAAAAGTGGGGAAGTGAACAAGATAAACACTTGCACCAGATTATCAAATAAAAGGAGTTGTTACGTGTTCTGCGCTGTCGGCGCTGCTGACGTTGGACGTGGTCCAGATGTGGTGTGTTGAGAGAAAAACAGAGAGATGTCGGGTCGAGCTGCTGATTCTGATGTAGATGTGTGAAGCAAAGTGAAGAGGTCACAAGTCTCTGCTTCCGAACCTCTCTATTAATCTCTGTTCGACCCCCTCGGTCGAACCTCTTCTTTCTTACCATCTCGGCCTAATATATACCAGCCACTAATAGGTGCAATGATAATGAGATAATCAGTGTTATTCACTTCAGTATTCAGTGGTCATAATGTTATGCCTGATAGATATATATATATATATGGTTTTCTCATTTTTCTTTATTTTTATTATTTTCTACATTGTAGATTAATACTTTGATGACAGGTTCGCACACTCTTAGCATTCTCTCAGGCAGATTCATCAGCTATTCACCTGGAATGGTTTTCAACAGCTGCTGAGCACTTGCTGACTGCTTTGTCTGCGTCATCTGTCTTCACTCTGTCATCAAAGCAAATGGTGGCTACTTTGAAGAATCTAAAATATAAAACATATTCTTCATATTCAAAAACTTTTGACTGGTTGTGTATATATATACACACACACACACACACACACACACACACAGGGTGGGTATGGATACACCTTAATAAAATGGGAATGGTTGGTGATATTAACTTCCTGTTTGTGGCACATTAGTATATGTAAGGGGGAAAACTTTTCAAGATGGGTGGTGACCATGGTGGCCATTTTGAAGTCGACCATTTTGGATCCAACTTTTGTTTTTTCAGTAGGAAGAGGGTCATGTGACACATCAAACTTATTGGGAATGTCACAAGAAAAACAATGGTGTGCTTGGTTTTAACGTAACTTTATTCTTTCATGAGTTATTTACAAGTTTCTTTTTGTTTACAGCCATTGACATGTCGCAGAGGTTAAAACGCGAGAAGCGGATAGAAATTGTGTTGATGTCTGGTGAACGCAGTAACGGGGTCATTGCAGCAGATTTCAATGCAAGACACCCTACGAGACCACCCATCTCCCATGCTACAGTTAGCAAACTGCTT
>JAOVYU010000029.1:10071729-10085039 GCA_025674565.1 Synodontis membranacea
AGTGGGTACCATACCACAACTAACTGCCAAGTTTCAAAGCTCTAGGCCTTACAGTTTTTGCTGCCCATCGCGTTTTAAGGGAGAATAATAAAAATAATAATAATAAAAATCTGAGCAAATACAATAGGGTTCCACCCCTTCGGGCTTGGACCCCTAATAAGAAAGTAGGAATAAGTGTTGCACATTGCACAATCACTAATAACTAGACAAGCAAGCAGGTATGAATGGGGTCCAAGCCCTGTCTAGGGCCGTTTTGGCAGCAATGCCTCGATGGGTCAGGGCTGTTTTGGCAGCCAAAGGGGTCCAAAATAATAGTGTTCACAATGTTAGCCCATAATGTTAGAGAGACCTAGATCTTTAGAGAGACAATTTATGATCTATTGCCTTATGAGCTGTCCCACTTAAGTTATTTATACACAAAAAACAACAAAGAAGTTGTTTTGGTTGTTTATTTAAATACATAATAGAAACAAAGAATCGTAAGTGTGAACATAATACAGAAATAAAAGGTACTTAAATTGCAATCTGTGAAGCATGTGGTTTTAATTCAACAGTATTAAAAGACAGTAAAGATTAGAAATAACTCTCAAACAATTATTACATAATCAATGATTGCACCTCATCCTGCAAGCTTAGGCTCGAGGAGGATTGATATTTAGACAGCAGTGTATAAAATATTGTTCAATAGAAAGTAAGCAAGTTCTGAAAGTCTTTTGATAACAGCCTTGCCATAATGAAAATAAGGCTCCACTAGGTTTTGCACAAGAGTAAGTATTTGGTTTTTGTAATCAAGAGAAATCAGAAACCTGAGCATCAAAGTTTTGAAGACTTAAGTTATTATACACAGAATATACATTTATGTTGTCAGATTGTTAAACATCTTTCTGAATACATTCAAATTAATCTTATTGTTGTTCATGTCCCTGAGATGCACCCACATTCAAGTCAATGTTTCCTTGTCAAAGAGTTTGGGATCCTGTCCACTACGCTATAGGGAATGTAATTACATGTTTCTTGATTATACAGTGAGATACTACATATTTTCTTCTTTTGAACTATACAACTACAACCCTCTTATCTGGACAGAAGTTCAGAATAATTGGCAAGGCAATGTCTTTTTAAACCATGAATATATAAACTTATTGAGTGCATCTCAGCAAGTATATCCACAGAAAGCATTCAGCCCTTTCTTTCGTTAAAGTAGATCCTTTAACACAACAGCCTCTAAAGAACACACAGGGCTACATGCAGAATACACAGAACATGAGTTGAAGTCTTCTCCAGTGCACTTTCTCTTGTATTTCAGCCAAATTTTCAGCAGTGTAGCAAAGAGAAATAAAAGTGTAAAAAAAAAAAAAAAAAAAAAAAAAATAATAATAATAATAAAAAGCACGATGCTGAATTAGGAACACAGCACCTCACACTTCCAAACCAGCGGGAAGCTAAATGCTATACCTGTGATTGAGATTTTTCAAATCAGTGAAGTATTTTTGATTATTCAAATCACAAATAATGCTTGTCAATCTTCCAAGGTTAATTAAAATGTGTTTTCACTAATAGCACCTAAACAGCTGAACCATTAATGTGACTTGGTTTAAAATCCATCAGCAGTGCTTCTTACTGAAATGCACATTTGTGCTTTCCTGGATTTACCATATGTAATTTCAACAAATTAGTTAGAGAGAATCAAGGGAGCACTAAAATGTGCAGCACAGGTGAAGTCTGGGATTAAAGACAGAAAACACTATTAGCAAAAATTTACTCTATTTAACATGCAAGGTCTGTCATTCTGAAGACCAAAATCCAGTCCTGTGACAACACAAATATTAAGAAAAATTATTAAAATAGACACAAAACAATGCATTCAGTACACAATACATAGAAATACAAAATAAGTAGATTATAGAACTCAAGTTGTGGAGAATGCACAGCTAACAAAATGTGTTTAAAAAAAAAAAAAAAAAAAGAACAAGTGAACATAAAACCTCCTTTGCTCCTGAATTTATTTGCATACAGTGTTTGAGATAGATCATTTGTCCCTCACTTTCCCTCATATTTGGGATTGACCACCGTAGTTACTGCACTCTTATAGATAGGATTCTCACCCTGAAAGAAAAAAGGAAAAGGACATGTTTATAGCTGAAAAATAAGAGATTAAGCCACTTAACAGCACACCACAGGTCAAGTAAGGGAAGGGAAGGAGAAAAGCCCAATATAAAACAAATTTGATCAAAGCACACAACAGCCAGGGACTTTGTATCTGAAAATCATCTATAACCTACACAAGTAGTATGTTAAATAAATATACATGCATAAACGTACAAATCTTTTTATTGAATAAATGGAGAACAATCTGACATACAGTAAAAAAAAAAAAAAAAAAAAGCAGTGCATTAAATAAAGAGCAAATATTGAATAGCTTTTATTTCTATATTTCAAATACATACAAAACATTAATCTGTTAAAAAAAAATAGCAGCTCTTACACTCAATACTTATAACATGAACTATTTCAAAATTTAATTTCACTTTAAATGACTGAACTTATATTTAATTGCATAACCAATGTTTTCATCCTCTTCCTTTCACAAACAGTCTCTAGAGTTTACATAGGATTAGAAAAACAAACAAAAAAAAAAAAAGAGTGACTGACAGTTCTGTGGGTGGAAGCACCCTATTAAGATAGCTCAGAGGGCCAAGCTGCCAGGAAGAATATATTAACAACCCCGGTAGTCAGAAAAGCATCCCTAAAACATTGACCCTTAGGTGGATGGGCTACATAAAGAAGACCACACTGGGTTCCACTTCCATCAGCCAAGAAGAAGAATCTGTTGCAATCATGTCCTGTCCACTTTCATGCCAGATTCATTGAATCTGTGCCCATGATAGCCATATATTCTTGTTCATTCTGAGACAATTTTCTGCTCATCACAGTTATAAAGAGAGGTTAGCTGAGTTACTGTAGTCTTCCTGTCAGCTCAGATCAGTCTGCTTATTCTCTGATCACTCTCATCAACAAGATGTTTCAGCTGCAGAAGTTACACTCACAGGATGTTTTTTATATTTCACACCATCCTGTGTAAATTCTAATGACTGTTGTGCTGTGTATGAAGATCCCAGGAGATCAGCAGTGGACTACTCAAACTAGCCCTTCTGGTACCAACATCCATGAGACAATCGCACATGAGTCACAGAAATCACACTTTGTATTCATTCTGTTGTGTGATATGGACATTAACTGCAGCATCTGATGCCAAATGATTGGCTGATTAGATAATTGCTGTCCAACTGCACTGTCATGCAGTTATCTAATCAGCCAATCATGTGGCAGCAGCACAATGGGGAAAAAAATCATCAAAAAATCATGAAGATAAAGGACAAGAGCTTCAGGTAATGTTCACATAAAATATCATTATGGGGAAAATGTAACCAGAAAGTGCTGATGGCCTTGAATTTGATGCAACAGAATGATGCAAAAAACAAACAAACAAACAAAAAAACATTTAGTGAGTGACAGCTGGGTGGAAATGCCTTGTTGATGGTCTGATAGGTCAGAAGAAAATGACCAGATTTTTTCGAGCTGCCAGGAAGGATACAGAAACCTATTCTTATATATAATATGAACATTAACTGAAGCTCTGTATTTGCATGATTTTGGGTATTATGCTGCTGCCACATGATTGAATAATTGGATAACTGCATAAATGTGAGGGTGTTAGTATGAAAGTGACCAGTGAGTGAACATGGCCGTTCTTAACTGTACACACAATTTTTTATTGCACAAAACATTTAATTGCACAAAGACCTCTCTGTATGAACAGTATTTCTGATGTACTGTAAGCAATGTAAACAAGCTCAGAATTTAGCTTCAATCATCATAATTACCAAAAGTAACATCATTGTAGGCAGCTGATTACTACTTTATTTTTCTTTGTTTCATCCTTCCTTCATCCATACCTTCCTTCAATTTCCTTCCTTCAATTATTACAGTTTTAAAACAGACTGTGGAGTTGGTTGCTCATTCACAAAATATGCCAGCTGCCACAGTCAAAGGAACACTAGGTATAAAAAAATGTATAGGTAAAAACTGTATACAAACCGTATCCCACTTGGCATTCATCTTCTCTTTCTCAAACTTTGCGAACTCTCTGCGGTCATGAATAATCATGAGCAGTTTCCAGATGAAGAGGAGGGCCAGACCAATCAGAACGATGCCTGCAACCAAACCCGCTACGATTGGGATAATATCAGGACCAGTAGGGCATTCTGGGAACACATAAATCAAGCCATTGGCCATGGGTTTATTATTAGGAATATTTCTCATAAGGAAACACTACTTAGTTAAAACACACAAACATGTACAAGAAAATAATTTTCAATGACAATTCAATCATACTCTTTAAACTGACCCTTTTTAGTTTAATTTAAACCAGTATGTCTGCAAAGATTTTTCCCAACATGTCACTGTATGTAGCATTTGGATGCAAGAATCTGACACTTCAATAACAGAACAATTAATTATTTAAATATTGTATATAGTAATATACATTTACACAACTATTAAAATAACTAAATATTGTTAGTATCGGATATTACAAAAACTACAATTCAATACAATTGAGTGTTGAATTTGTAGTTAGATTTACAATTGAGCACCATTCATGCACTTCATCAGGTAGGTTGTTTTTTATGGTGCAATTAGGAGGTTGATTCATGATGTAATTAGAAAATTGAATTGATTCCAATTTACAAGCCAATGATTCCAATCTGATTATGCATTCTGTAGAAATAAGAAATGAAATACTATGAAGCAGGTTTCCATATTTGGAGAGATGTTTAAAAAGCGCTAAAGGAAACACAAATGTAAAAAAGCAGTCACCGTAAACAAATTGTGAAAACCACAAAAGAAAAGGTAAAGGTTTGCTAGGTTTATTGTGTTACCACATATCTCACCTCAGCATTGCAAATCTTACATATTAGGGCTGTCCAATTATGACAAGAATCATAATTATATGATTATATTGATCAGTATTGAAATCAGAATTATTTAACACAAATACCTTTGACTTTGCTCTGTGATCAGTTTATGATAGTTACACTGATATAAAAGTACATGTATCCACCCACTACCATATGCACAAGCTCACAGCTGGCCATGATTGACCATTGTCGCTAAAATTGACAGGGGAGTGAGGGTATGCCACTTCTCCTTCCTTGAAAGCACAGGCCAATTGTGCTCTCGTGAACTCTTGGCCATGGATGGCTGTTGTACCATTGTAATTCTAAACAGTGATTTCTGGACAATATGATGAACCATTTTTTTTTTTGTTTTACTCATTTTTGTTACATGAATAAAAAAACAACAACTATGCACCAAAGATGCATAGGTACCACCTATAGGGATTGAAAAGTTTCTTTTTAGGGGCCAAGCACCAAATGCAATAGCTAAATAGCTACTGTATAATTCAGAAAAAAATGGTCATACATTTCTTAACCACTTAACCTGCAATCATGAGTCTTCTTTCTCTTTATTTCTTTGAAAGAGCTGAGAGTGTGCCATGTAATGAATTTGTAATCTGCCCAACAGGAAGTTGGTCATGTTGAAATTCATTAAAAATGGTTTGTTTTTGCTTCTTCTGTTCAAAATTTTATGATTAGACAAAATTTGTATCACAACATTGAGATCAGGCTGAAAAAAATTTTTTCCCAGATTTTTGTGATATCTGTTATGTTTCATCCAAAATCAGCAAATAAATTTGATGGCCAAGTTTCCAAACAGGAAGTGAGGGCATCTCTAACCATATTTTATTATACTGACATGGAACTTGTCACATACCTCCCCTCTGAAAGTACTGGAACAGCAAGACCAATTCTACTATTATGCTATACACTGAAGACATTTGGGTTATCAAATATGAGCTCATAGATGAGAATTTCAGCTTTCAGTTCCAGATTTTTACAGATATGTTAACTGACTTAGAACCTTTTATTTGAAGGTTGCTTCTTTTTTCAACTGATACAAAATATGACAGGTGTTTCTTGTTGCCCAAATGTGGCCTACTAGATTGATTAACTTTTAATAGCTCTGAATGCCTACTTGGTTTGAGCCCTGTTTTTTCCCTGTCAAGACTGCATTTGTGTTGTTAATAAGGATAAAACTATTTGAAGACCAGAGAGATATCTATCAGAGAAAATTAAGCCATTTTCAGGCTGAGAAACGAGACAAAATTGATCAGACCATTACACAAGTATTGGGCTAATACAACAATCTGGTATGTCCAGAAAAGAAAGACACCACTGGTATAGTATCAACCAGACATCAAACAGGTCACCCAAGGAAAACACCAGTTGATGACAAATGTGAGAGGTTTGAAGAAAACCCCCCAAAACAGCTGTCAGTGACATCAACAACCTACACCGGGCACGGGTAAAGGTATCAAAATCCACTGTTTGAAGAAGACTGTGAGCAAAAATACAGAGGCCTTTTCACAACACAACCCCTTCTCAGTAGTAAAAATTAGAAGACCAGATGGGAATATACAAAGAAATACAAACACAAAATTTCTGGAACCAAGATTAACCACCACCAAAGTGATGGAAAGGCCAAAGTGTTTAGGAAAATAAAGGAAAGAATTCTGCTCATGAACCACAAATGAGGTCACGTACGATGGAGGTAGTGTTTCACACTAGCAGACCTCATCCCAACTGAGCAGAGGCAAGTTTCCTCCAAAACATGGAGGAAAGTTTTATGGTCAGATGAAACAAAGTTTTGAGATGTTTGGCCACAATGACCAGTTGTACAGGGGAACACTGTACCAACTGTTAAGCATGGTGGTGGTAGCATGTTCTGGGGCTGTGTTACATCCAGTGGAACTGGTGCATTGCACAAAGAGTACGGATTATTAAAGAACCTCAATTCTTCAGCATAACCTCAAACCATTAGCTAGATGGTTGAAACTTGGACACAGTTGGGTGTTTCGACAGGACAATGACCCCAAACACACATCACATCTGTGGAATGGATAAAGCAAGCAAACATTAAGCATAAAGTCCTGACCCTCAACCTTATCGAATGTATGAGGGCTGTACTTAAAAGTCAGGTCTGTATGGAGCCCCCAAATTGACAAGGAGAAAAAAGTCAGTGTACTTCTGGTCAACTCTGCAATTAGAACACCACAACATTGGAACCCGCGCACCTGTGAGAGCTTCATTAAATCAGAACTTGGCTGTAGTCATGGTATTTTATGAGCACCATATAGGCCATATATAGAAGAAAGATTATTATATAAGATTATAGAGTATTTAATGTCGGCATCTGAGATGACCGGTGTGGTTAGTGCTAGCAATTCAAACAACGTTGCCACTGTTACTACTGAAGCCAGCTCCTGTGAACATTACATTAGGCAAAATAAAATTTGCATTGCATCCACAGTGCATCTTTACTGCTCCTCTCTCTTCTCTCCACCTTCTGCACAATAAAAAATATTATATAGAGCCAAATTGAATTTTACAAATTTACATTTTACTTTGATACATGATATATTAAGTGGTATACTCAATGTTTTTCTTGCTTTTTATCTCTGTCTGTGATTCTATAGTGATATACTGTAATTCATTTAGTTTGAGTAATTCAATAGAGATTTGAAATGCCCATTGTATTTCAGCAAGCTGCATAAATGAAATGAACCATCTATACATGGATGTGGATACCAGTGGATATGTGGTGTACATAATGAATGAATATACCATCTGTAAACTTGCATGAGTTTTTTTTTACATGCATATAATTTGAAAATGTAGTTTATATATAAGGTAACCGTAGTATGCTTGCGTAGTACGCTTCATTTGTATGCTCAAGGTAAAAGTAGAAGTAGTTATTTCAAAATACTAGTCTACGAACCTCTCGCACGTCCATGCGCACTTGAGTGTTGCGATTTCCTTGTTGCTGAACCGGCTGACCCAGAAGTACATTAACCAAAAAACTTCTATGTTTCGCGAGATCTCTCTAACCTCCAACCTTTTGTTTTTTTCTCTCCATGTAGCTTTTGAGGCTTAGTAGGTCTGTGCCATGAGACACACAAACGTAATTGAACTCTACCAATTATTCCAAGAAAAGGGGTGAAATATCCAACCAGAATTCTGCCAGAAGATTGCTGATGGCTACCAAATCACCTGTTCAATTTGAAACTTGCTAAGGGACATTTAACCAAATAATTACACTGTACAACAAAGTTTTTGCTTCTTGAACACTGTTGGGTATTTCTTATAGATTTCTGGGTGCTGATCACGAATATCATACCCATCATGTACCGTTTCAGAGAAATCTTCAGTTTTTTCATGGTTTTTTCTTATATTTGTATCCAAAAATTTTCGCTCCCATAAGGGACTTATCAACAGCGGTTTGTGCAGCCTGGGCATGTCCAGGCATGGAATCAGGTCAGGTTGGAAGCTATTCGGTGGAAGATGACATCCTGGGCATGCCTGGGCAGGTCTGAACGAGCTTGATGCTGTCTCCGCATGCTATAAAGGTGGCTTGCATACACCGATCCTGCTCATTTGGTTAATGTAGATAGTCAGTGTGTATGTATAGTATCAGTATAGTAAAGTATAGTATCTGTAGCAATATAATAGTAAGTCAGCTTGATGCTATAGACATTTTTGTGTCGGCGTGATGAGTCTTGTCAATGACGTAACAGCTGCGATACATTCTGCTATATCTGTGTCTTGCGTCTCAGAGACATTTGATGACTGCTCTTGTGAAGAAAGCTTATTATCAGTATTTCGGCTGCAAAAGACAAGCAATGGGCGCCTCACATTTGCTGTGCGACATGTGCCGTCAGTCTGAGAGCCTGGCTCAGAGGAACTTGCCGTTTGCTGTTCCGATGATATGGTGAGAACAGAAAGACCATGTGACGGACTGTTACTTCTGTTTGACTAATGTGTCTGGTTTCTCTGCAAAAAAACAAGAAGTCAATTGAATATCCTAATCTGCCTTCAGCAATGAGACTCGTGCCCCATGTCGACAGTCTTCCAATTCTGAAACCAAAAGAGGATGTGACCTTAGACAAACCAGATGAAAAAACTGCAATGCAGGTTACTGACCGTGACATTGACATGGATTTTGAACCGTGCTCATCAGGTGATCCACATCTGATAACACAGTCCGAATTGAATGATTTGGTCAGAGATTTGGGTCTGTCAAAAGCAAAAGCTGAGCTGCTGGGTTCAAGACTGCAGGAATGGTGGTTGCTGTCAGGTAAGAAAATTGCTGTGTTTCGAGACCGACAACATGATATAACCAAATGTTTTGCACAAGTCAACAGTTGCTGTTTCTGTTGTGACATTGAAGGATTGTTCTTGGCCTTTGGTTGTGATCACAACCCGGAAGAGTGGGGTCTCTTCATTGATTCATCAATGTTAAGCCTGAAAGCTGTTCTGCTACAAAATGGTGACATTTATCATTCAGTACCTGTTGGCTATGCAGCACACATAAAAGAAACATATGAGAAAATGGAACTATTACTGAAGTACGTAAAGTATACCAGGTACAACTGGAATATCTGTGGAGATCTTAAAGTCGTTGCTCTGTTACTAGGACTGCAGCTATACAAAGTACTAACCCTAGGTTATACCATCATTCTTCTGCAGAAAAACATCAGTTCAAATAAATAAAAAAGACCAATATTGCCATAACATTCAGGTCAATGATGACTTCATGTAAACTTCTGACCACAACTGTAGTAGAACAGTTTTAGCCTAGAAAATAGTAGCTAAAATAAATTGGTATAATTGTGTAATAGATTCAAAGAGTGTAACAGATCCATAGAGGTCAAAGAACTGAAACCTCTGTAGACCACAATTTTTTGGTATTACCTTAAAGTTTTTCAACCTTTGAAGTTACAAGTTATGGAGATTAAAAATTCATCAACAGGTATGTCATGATCAACCATTGTTTTCATTTGCAAGCACTTGTACCCATCCTTACAGTACATATTACAGAAATTAGGTTAGCTTCCACTTACCCAGCTTCTTGACCACATAGACCTCAACACTGTCATTCTTGGTGGCATAAGTGAAGAAGAACCAGCAGTCATTGGCATCACGCTCTTTGCAGTGACTGAGGTAGGGCTGGCTGTTTGGCTGAGGAAGATCCTCCTTTTCATCCACCATTTTTAGTTTAAAGTAGCTGCATTTCTCTTCACATTTATCTTTCATCTCTCCAGTGTTAAATGCCCGGCACTGAACACAGGGTCTGTATAGAATACAGGATGATAAGGTTTAGGTTGCAAATGTGATATCAAAATTAATTAAAATAGATTAGAAGAAAATAAAAATACATAATTGTAAGACGTTAAATAATTCGATTATATGCAATCAACATTCACTCTTAACTGGTTGCTTTTGAAAGGACACTATACAAATTAAAAACATAGTTATATTCTTTACTCACTTGTGCTCTGTGCAAACACCAGGACAAGTAGGGCAAATCTCACAGGTGGGACCCTGGAACTTTGGGTCATTGCATTTACACACACCACAGTCGCAGGTGCCACGGCCATTACAGACTTGCCCGTTACTGGCCACACAGGGTTGCTTGTCCAGTGGACAGTCACATGCACTGCCTGTGTAGTTTGTATCACACACACACACTCTGCATACACACTGACCATGACCTGTTAGAGAAAGAAATGAAAATATTAAATAGATTTGCACTTCCTATAGAAGAAACTATTACTTTTTGAAAAGCAAAAAAAATTACAAATTCTAGATAGATAGATAGATAGATAGATAGATAGATACAGTGTTTGAAAATGAGAGGGAGAGAAAGAGTGAATGAAAGATGTTAAACAGAGTTTAGACACAAAAAAATGTAAAAAGGAAGATGGGCAAGTTGAAGGCAAGTTGAAGAAAAGAGACAGATATAAAGAAATGAAGAGATAGCTCTATTAATATCTTCAACTTGACAAGGTAAGGGTGTGCTTTATTTTAGCAGTTGAATATATAAACACAAAGTTTGGCTGTTCTACCTTAAAAGTTGAATGGGCAGAAAAAAATCAGTGGAATGCAATGGAGGGGTGAATTAAATAATTGAAGGGTGAGAACGATACGTGTTATTAGCATGAAAAGCAGATAAATGCTGTATATTTTCAGTTTCAGTGCCATCACCAGATTAACACAGCATCCCAATTAAAAGAGTTCTTTTTTTACTATGCTGAGTTTGATGAAAAAGCCCCGCTAACTGTTGCCATAATGGTGCTATACCAGAGAGTCACTTTGGGTATCTAACCAACTCATAACCATCATAACCAATAGCTGTAGCAAATCGGACAGCAATTTTCTAGAGCAAAAAATTTTCTTGGAAGATGTTCATACAGCTATTTTACTTTGTAGCAAAAAAAAATAATAATAAATTACAGATATGACACACAACTATTTTATTTAACAGCTGACCATTCTGGCTTTGTAAAACATACAAAAATTACATGAAATTGGTGTAATTAACGTCACTTTTTTCAGATCAGCTACAGATAAAAAAAATTATGTAATCATCCGATGATGAAAAATTATGGAATCATCTTGTAAGTTCCATTTAGAAAACAAATATCTGCACAAGTCTAAATATGCAAATCTGTCTGCTGTTAAATGGACAGTGTTGCAGACCTTAACAAGCTTTTGCACCTGGCAGATTGAAAGGAAATCTGGTCCCAACAAGAGAGCAGTCAGTTGAAACAATAAAAGCATTATAAAACTACTTCAATTCTAATTAAAATAACTCCTTTAAGATGTTGGTTGTTCCCAGCCAGCTGTGTCTAAAATTTGGAGCATGTAAAAAAATCATAATGGAAGGTTGTAAAAGGGAAACATACAGGTACAGGATACAGATGCTGGACCTTTTGCTTGGGTGTTTTACATGCAAATCAGCTTTTGCTTTAAAGTAAAATTTTGAGTCTCATATATTAGGGAAAACAAGTTTTTGTTAATTGCAGTACTCCTGAGTGATCAAATGACAATTTTTTGCAATATTTGACAAATTTTTGAGGATACACTCCAAAACAGAGTAAGCCATATGAATATGCAACATTAAATGAAGCTAGTCCTCCTGGATATAGCTGTATACACCAACCTTGTCTAACTGGCAGAGGAGGAGACGTCACTGTTATTTATAGCAATAATCTTGGCGTCACACAAAATCCTGGATATAATTTCAATGCATTTGAGGTTCTTTATACTCACACATGTAGATTTATCTGTCAAGCTGATTCCGCTAATTATTATTTAGAGGTTGTCTCTTTAGACTAAGCATTAGTTGTTGGAGACAAATGGCATTCTAGATTAAGTAGGGGTTAAACTGAACATTATAGGACACACTCACGATGGTGGCCACACCCTAGATCTAGCATAGGACTAAGAATTGAAAATATAGTCACACTTCCGCAATCTGAAATTATCTCAGATCATTATCTCATCTTTTTAAAAATGTGTCTTAATTATAATATATGCACGCTGCCACGCTAGCATGGCAAACTAAAATTCACGTCAGTTACTGCACAGAGTTTTAACAATAATCTCCCAGGATTATCAACTTTGAATCACCATCAGAACCCACAGAACTTGATCAGGCATCTAAATGCTTAGAGTCAACATTTCGCTATACTCCACAAAAAGTAGCTCCAATGAAAAGAAAAATAAATAGAGAGGAAAAAAATTTGCACCCTGGTATACTGATCACACACGCACCCTAAAACAGACCACATGCAAATTAGAATCTAAATGGCACCAAACTAAACTGCTGCTCGATCAAGAAATCTCTCAATCCTAATAGATAACAAAATTATTCTAACTTCCTATTTAATACTGTAGCAAAATTTACTAGGAGTAAGACTGCCACTGAAACTCACACTATCAAAATTTTTTTAATGCCAAAACTGAAAATCAGGCAAAAAAATTCACACTATGAATTTTTTTTTAACATAGACATTTTGCTAACACAATATAATTTTATCAGATCAGCAATTAGACAGCTTTACCCAACTTTAAGACACCAAATTAATTTCCCTAATTTATTCATCAAAATCAACAACCTGTACACTAGATACTTTAATTGTTTCCTCTAACAGAAAATTCCAGACGCAATCAAATATATTCTAAAAATAATCAATTCAATATCAATTCTCTCAGCATTGGTTATGTACAGTTGTGGTAAAAAGTTTACATACACCTGTAAAGAACATAATATCATGGCTCTCTTGAGTTTCCCGTTATTTCTACAACTCTGATTTTTCTCTGATAGAGTGATTGGAACAGATACTT
>JAOVYU010000029.1:10134631-10150741 GCA_025674565.1 Synodontis membranacea
ATAGATAGATAGATAGATAGATAGATAGATATTTCCCATGTTATTGGATGACTAAAAGCATTTGGCCTCTGTGTCGCCTCTGTGTCAAGAGGCACTTTTGAACTGGAGAGACTTTTTTTATAATTCTTACTTTTTTTGTGTGTTGGCACTGCAGGGACTGAGAATGATCATAGTTTTTAGAATGTGGTTTTGGGGGACTTTTTTTCTAGCTCCAACTTCAGGGTAGGTACTCAGCCAGCACAGTAGGAAAGGTAAGAGACAAATGTGTATGGTGAATGGTCCAGACATAAGTGTAGTGAGATTCTGAGTCACGCAGTCACTGTTTCTTTTTTATTAGTCAGTGTGCATTACAATAACAATTACAATACAAGACAGAAAGAAACTTACAAAAAATGCACTTTCTTACAAAATCCATGACAGCATGCAATGGTTAAAAGATGAGAAAAGTTGAAACCTGAGGTGGAATGGTTGGCATGTTAACATAAAGTAAAAAAAGGAGCTATAAGAGCTTGATTTAAACAGAATCAAGATTCTGCCATATGAATTTGTTGGCAGAATCTTAAACAAAGAAAGAAAGTGCACACGTTGCAATTTGCGAAAGATGAAATGAGGGGAATACATGACCTATATTCCTGTAAGTATACCTGTAAACCATCACTAAAATCACAGAAAAAAATCACTAGTGGATTTTTTAATTGCCAAATAGTCTACATAGACCTGACCTCATTATTCCAACAAATCCACATGGTTGAAATGTAAACAAAGAAGAAGCAGGCAGTGCACTGGGGTAATGCATGACAGGCAATACAAAGGTCAAAATCATCACTGAAATCACTTTTCCAAAATCATAAAGTAATGGTATTATAATTGCCAAGTATGAAAAATCTTCATACCTTCACAGATTTAAATCCATGTGAACCCTTTAGAATATTTCTGCATAAATATGACCTGAAACATCATCAGATTTTCACACAAGTCCTTAAAGTAGATAAAGAGAACCCAGTTAAATAAATGAGGCCAAAATAATTCACTTGATCATTTATTAATTGACTGTCAGTGGCAAAAGTATGTGAAGCTCTTTTAGTGAATATCCATGACATAAGGGAGTCAAAGAAAAAACAAGGGTAATGGGCTAATGTCATCAAAATCATGTAACTGAATTAGGAGGTTTGGCTCGCCTTCTATAAGAGCATCTAGGTGAAGTGCCTCTTTGCCTTACTCTCCTCATCCAAGATCATAAGTATCAGGACTATATTCCAGACTCCACTGTGATCAAACCTTCACTTCAGTGCAGGTGCCTCAGGTCCCTGAGGATTGTACGTGGTTTGTCCTTTTGATACGTTAG
Organism: Synodontis membranacea; assembly: GCA_025674565.1. Lineage (NCBI taxonomy): Eukaryota > Metazoa > Chordata > Actinopteri > Siluriformes > Mochokidae > Synodontis > Synodontis membranacea. The sequence goes on from JAOVYU010000029.1 coordinate 10,135,977, forward strand.
GTACATATCAAGAGTGGGTTCATTACTGTTAAATTAACTGATTATGCTTGGCAGGTAGGAAGTCGTTTTGGCACATGAACTACTATTTGTTCTAATCATCCTTTTATCTTAGGGAAGTTGTAAAAAATTCTTGAGCTGATTTGAGCGTTTATCCCAGAAGCTTGCTGTTTGCAGTGAGTGGGAGGTTTTGATTGCATGTTTATATTCTCCCCTCCTGAAATTGTCTTTACAATTGCCATATATGTTTAAGTTATAAGAATTTATTATATAATCATGATTATAGTGATTAAATATAATTTTATATTTTTCTTAGTAGTGAGGTTTGTTTATTTTGTATTTTATTCTGGAGAAGGTTGTTTAGCATTTCTCAGACACAGAATTATTTGAATTATTGAGTTTGACATCACACCATTATGTTGCTATTTGTGTTGTTTCTTTCCCTTGACATCAGTGGGAATATTTTTTATTCAGTTTTTGGTCAACTTATTGTTTGACTGGCAGACTATAGCCAGCCTGGCACAACCTAGTCTATTCCTCAGTTCAGCTTATCATTGTTGGTTGGAATATGGCCTCCCAGCTGTGTTGCTTTTGTCATGTGACTATGGACTCTCCAGATTGCCATTGTGAATGCCACAGCATAGAAAATGGACATACAGTATAGGACTCATAGAACATCAAAAACATTGTCGCTCAGACTCTGAAAGATTGGACATACAGCCTACTTTGACCTCTCTTGGAGGTGGCCAGTGAGTTCTTTGATCAGTCCAGCTTATTGTCCATGTGTACACCAAGATATTTGAAGTTCTGAATAATCTCCACATCCACCACTGCCCCCCCCCCCACACGGATAGAGAAGACTGTGATTCAGCTTACACCAGTGAACAAAACTGTCCACAGCGATCCTATATTCCTAGTCATCCAACTGTCACTGAGTTATCTGACAATTTCTTCAGATGGAAGTCCTCTGTGTTGTACCTCAAGTCGGATGTGTATAGGGTGAAGAGTTACAGCAACAGGACTGTTCCCTGAGAAGTTCCAGTAGTACACAGTACTGTAGCTGTACATACTGTGGCCTTTCAGACAGATTGTCCATAACCCAAGACACCAAGGGAGCACTGGAGAAATGGCTATAGGCATCATCCACTCTAATCTTGGCCTGGTAGGCAAACTGAAATGGATCTAGTGCTGGCCTAACCAGGGGGCAGAGGATGTCTAGGACCAGTCACTCAGAGACCTTTATGCTGTGAGAAGTGAGTGAAACTGACCTGTCTGATTGGGCACTGGAGTGCACCTTTCTTCAGCACATGAATCAGACATGAAGTTTACTCCAGCACGGGTACCTTTTTGATGCAGAAGCTGAAGATGAAGATCCTCAGCAATACTCCACATAGCTGGGAGGCAGTAGCAACCTCATATCCTTTCACTATATGCACAATTCCCATTTGAGAGTAACAGGTCATCAGTGGATGCTGTGGAGGGTGAAAGATTCAACTCCTCACTGTGTAAGGTGGAATCAGATCACAGTAGTGTTGCAACAATAAGGCTGCAGCTAATGACATTCTGTCAAAGGTTTTGAGTACAACCAAGATTGTGAGGCTGAGTGTGCAAACTGAGGCCCCAGCTCTATTAGGACTGGTATTTCCCAGTCCCAACCACTGGTTTCTCTTCTAGTAGCTTCAGACTATTTGCATGCTTATGCTTAGAAAGTCACAGAACAGCCCTCCCAGTCACCACAATTTAATGACTGTTGTCACAAACTGACAGTCTTAATATGGTTCTGAGATTGGGTCAAAAGAGAAATGGCAGTCTTGATGTCACTGAGCTCTGAAAGTGTGACTGCCAACCCCTGCTGCCCAGCCAAGTAATGTCACAAAACAGATGTGCGTCGACCTTGTAATGCTGCTACATGACATAGATGCTGCCTTTTGAAATCCCCAAAATTTTGGAGTCCACTGAGGAGGGGAAGTGGTTCATATCCCTGAATGTGAAAGACACTTATGTTCATGTTATCTGTCTAGAACAAAGACTTCTCCCATTTGGACTTTCTCTTTCACCAATAGTGTTAACCAGGGTAGTGGCAGCTGATTTATCCACTTCAAATGTCAGGCTTGAAGCTCCTTTGGATGACTGGCTGATTTGTGCCCCAAATTGCAGCCATGTTATGATGGATACAAGAAGGGATATCACTCATATGTAGGCCAAGGTTAATGTCCGATCATGTGCCGGGACATGCCCCAGCCCACGGAGTAAGCGCCTTTAAGGGGGGGTGGGTTCTGTAATGTCACGAGCGCTGGATGCTCGCGCTATGCGGAAGTGCCTACCAGAGTCAGTGGACCGATATTGACTTTAATCAAGGACAATATAAAAGGACTCGCTCGTTAACGCTTCGGCGTGAAGCTTTAAAATAACTCTGCGTTGTTTTTGCCAAGCCTTTGTTTCTTGTTTCTAGTTCAGGTTCAAGTTCATGTTTATGTTTATTCCGGTTTTGACCCTGCTCACGTTTTTTGACTACCACGTTTTGGATTATTCTCTGTTGCTTCGTTTGTTCGAACAACATCCGGGCAGCTCGTCTGTTTGAGATGGTGGAAAAAGGTGGTTTCCCGCTATAGGGAGAAATCCATCCATCCATCCATCTTCTTCCGCTTAATCCTGTTCAGGGTCGCGGGGGGAGCCGGCGCCAATATCCAGCTAACTTCGGGTGAGTGGCGGGTATAGGGAGAAATGATTTTGAAATGAGAAATGGCTTAAATGATTAATGCGGAAATGCTTTCTGAACTGGAACCAGACATTTAATGAATATTTAACAACAGGATTATGAATATGGATACCTAGGGCTGGCGGTACTGCTAAACCAAGAAATGAAATGGGAGAAGTTGGATAATTATCCAATTCCATCCTAGCCCAAACCGGACCATGATTCTTATGCCAAGTGATAATCCAGTATGTCAGTTTACTTATATTCACTGCCCAATAATAATACATAAGGTTTGGCAAACCTAGACCACCTGCTGACATGGGCATTTCCAGAAAGACTTTTCTCATGCAGAGAACAGATTTATTCCACAGAAAAGAAGAGATCAGAGTGTCTAACATTGTAAATACCGACTTGGGTAGAAAAAAAGGAATCATTAAAAAAAAATAGAGGAAACGGGGCAAGACTGTCATCTTAATTGTGTTCACTCTTCCAGCCAAAGAAATAGGAAGCAAGGACCACCTTGCCAAGTCTTGCTTTGTGCGGTCTAACAAAGTTTCAAAATTGTATTTAAAAAGATCTTGATATGAACATGTAAGTTTTACTCCCAGGTAGGTCATTTCTGATGCTCGAGAAAGAGGAAAATGGCTGAGATCTAACACTGTTGCCACCTTATTGATAGGGAAATACTGTAAGTGCTTTTGGGAAAATGTAGCTTATAGCCAGAGATTTTACTGTATGAGTGCAAAATGTCAATAAGGACTGGTATTGCTTTTAAGGGGTTTGATAGATATATTAGAAGGTCATCTGTATATAACGTCACTTTGTGTGTTTTATTGGATCTGGTTACTCCACTGACCCTCTCCTCCTTTCTCAATACAAAGGCTATAGGTTCTATAGCTAAATCAAAAAGGAACAGTGATCGACAACAACCTTTTCTTGTACCGCAGTGCAGTGGGAAATAACTTGATGACACTGAATTGGATCGCACTGAGGCCACTAGCGCAGAGAATACCATTTTAATACAGGAGGCAAATGTTGAGCCAAAACCAAATTTTTCCAGGCCCACGAATAAATACTTACACTCAATCCAATCAAATGATTTTTCAGCATCTAAAGAGATTACAACCTCAGACTGATGACTAGAATGAGAGAAGTATAATACATTTAATAAACGACACATGTTGTAAAATGATTGCCTACCTGGTATAAAGCCGGTTTGATCTGAATCTATTACTTTAGCAATCACTGTATCTAAACGATGGGCCAAAACTTTTGTGAAAATCTTATAATCACAACCCAAATCTTTTGGGATGGCGCAGCCACGTCCAGACGCCTTCATGACTGCTCCGTACAAACTGTGCGCTTTTTTCCTTTTTTTCTTTATTTATTTTACTTTAATTCACTAATAGATCTTCAGGTTTGGTGACCTATGACAGTAGAACACTACTGGATATAGGAATTCAGATTTCGGCGCTAATTTCTTCCACTTTTAAGCCTGACCCGTCGTGGCCCTCTGAGATACTACGCTGCTCGGACGACGACAACAATGGACGCGACACTAACCTGCGGCGAAGAACAAAGAGCTCATCACACCCCTCTGCCGAGTATCCTGCTGGCTAATGTACAGTCACTGGAGAATAAGCTTGATGACCTCAGAGCCAGAGTTACTTTCCAGTGAGATATGAGGGATTGTAACCTTCTGTGCTTTACTGAAACATGGCTGACCCCCACCGTGCCGGACTGAGTCATTATTACATCGGACTCATTCTCTGTGTTCTGCATGGACAGGACGGCGGAGTTTAACAAAGCTAAAGGTGGACGTGTGTGTTTCATGGTTAACAACAAGTGGTGTGATCCCAGGAGTGTTTCCATTCTCTCCAGCGGCTGCTTGCCTCATTTGGAATATCTGTGTGTTAAGTGTCGTCCTTTCTCCCTGCCTCGCGAGTTCACCTCGGTCATTGCCACAGCGGTCTATATCCTAACCCACGTGGACACAGGCATGGCTTTGTCTGAACTACATGATGTCTGACGAGAGGACTCAACATACTGGACCACTACTACACACCATACAAGTGGGGCTACAAAGCTGTTTCCCATCCAGCATTTGGGAAATCAGACCACAATGCCGAGGAACGCGTCATCAGCACCGCAGAGCATGACGTTCGCACGGCACTGAGGAGGGTGAACACCAGGAAAGCGGCGGGTTCAGACGGCATCTCTGGGCGCCTGCTGCGCTGCTGTGCTGACCAACTGTCAGGTGTGTTCACCTCCATCTTTAATGAGTCCCTGGCGAAGTCTGTAGTCCCGGCGTGCTTCAAGAGATCCACCATCGTCCCTGTGCCCAAGACCAACAAACCCTAATGTCTGAATGACTACCTAAAGTAGGAGTGGTTCAGGATACATTTCACTGCGTGTTGTACCTGTATAACTATGCATGTGACAAATAAAGAATCTTGAATCTTGAATCTTAAAAGACTTATCAGCTGATATGATCCACAGGCTTTGAGGTCCTTCCCTTTTTTGGGCAAGACAGCTATAGTTGCTTTGGCCATAGTATGGGGTAATTTTCCCGTAAGGGTAATTTCTTCAAAAAGTTTATGCAATACAGGGGATAATGTTGATAAAAATGTCTTATAAAATTCTATGGGAAATCCATCTGGACCAGGCACTTTACCAGTTTGCATGGATTTCTTAGCCTGGTTATTTCTTCACATGATATTATCAAGTACATAAACGATTGGTCTTCCAGACTGATAATTGGAATTTCTAACTAGTCAAGAAAGGTGTGGATTTTCAAAGAGTCTACAGGAGCTTGTGAACTATAGAGGTTAGTGTAGAACTCTTTAAATTGTTCATTTATAGTTATAGGATGACCAGACATAACACCCTGCTTAGTGCGAATTTCAGTTATCATATGGCTGGCGGATGCCTGTCTAAGTTGGTGAGATAACAATCTGCCAACCTTGTCACTGTGTTCATAGTAGGTTTGTCTCCTGCTATTAGTGACATAAAAAAGTCAATCTGGCCTGAAAGATCTGAGAGAGCAATAGTGTATCAAAACGCCATGTGCGCTGGTATGTAATATTGTCTGGAAATCTCAAATCTACTATGGCAGGGGAGTGATCCGAGATCATAATACTGTGATACTGACTATTAGTAATGAAAGGTAGGATTCTATTATCAATCAGAAAAAAAATCTATTCTTGAGTATGAGTCATGGACGGGTGAGAAATAAGAATATTGCCTAGAAGTAGAATTGGCATTTCTCCAGGGGTCAGATAATTTATAAGCTTCCATAAGTGACCGATCTGCAGTTGCAGCTTAATCTGTCTATATTCGGATCCAACACCAGATTAAAATCACCCGTAAAATCAAATGAAAGGTATTGATATCGGGGAGGTTTGCAAAAAAGGTCAAAAAAACCTGTGGATCATCCCAGTTAGGGCCATGAATATTAGTTAGGAGTATATCCCTTCGAAATAATTTACCCAAAACTATGACATTTGTGTCACCTGCCTTTTGCGTCAGATATTGTTTTTTGTTAATACGAATGGAACGCCCTTTTTTAATAAAATAGTGGTGCCCCTTGACCTGTCCAGATAGTTGGAGTGGTATTTTTTATCTATCCACCCTCTTTTTAATTTTGAATGTTCATTCATTTGGAGATGAGTCTCCTGCAGAAATATTATTTCAGACCCCAAAGATTTCAGATGGGGAAAAAATCCTGCTGCATTTTATGGGATGCTGCATCCCTTTGACATTCCAAGTTATACATTGTGCTAGGGAAAGGCACTTTAGACCTGATCATATTTTAGACCAAGTGTAAGTAGTACAGAGCAGAAAGGAAGGGGAAAAAAAACAAAACTAAACAAAACAAAAGCAAACAAAACAACAAACTAAAAAAGAAAAAGACATGAAAGAAACCTGTGTTAATCTCTTAGAACTGTGAGAGCTTGCACCCACAATCCTATCATGACGCAAACTAAGCACAAATGTGCACAGGGTAACTTATGAACACTACTGTCTAAGCCCCACAGAACAACATGAATAACTGTAAAAGCAATAAAGGCACAACTAGAGTGGCATTAAAAGCCAAAGCCAAAGCCTCCTCCCCTTCACTACTGAAGCCAAACAACGTCCCACATATCAATGAACTATCTGAAAAAACACACAATAACAAGGCTGAACTTAAACATGTTCACCTGAGGTATGCTAAGTACAGCTCACCAGGGACATTCTGTGAGATGAAGATCTGCGCCTCCTCAGGGGTAGAGAAAGTTTTTACCGTATTTTGTTAGGAAATTCTGAGTTGGGCCAGGTAGAACCTCACTCCTTCCATCCCACGAAGCTGCCATCTGATGTCGTTGAATGCAGCGCGAGCTTTAGGTATTTTGGAAGTGTAGTCCGGAAAAACTGAAATTGTCATATTGTTTACCTAGATCCGTTGTTTTTGCAGGAGTGAGGCGAAGAATGTTTACACAATCTTGGTGGCAGAGGAGAGGGGCTACAATGCTGCATGGCGCGTTCTCCATCCTGGGCACCGGGAGGAGTGAACGGTGAGCTCTATCTCTTCGAGGTCGAAGGCTTGTTTAAGCAGTGCCGAGACAGAGGCTGGGGAGCAGTCCTGAGCTTCTGGGACTCCCACTACCCTGATGTTGTTCCTCCACGATCTCGCTTCTAAATCGCCGCATTTATTTTGGAGTGTATCCGCCACTGCAGTCAGATGCTTCACTTCTTTTGCAGATGAGAAATATCATCTGAGCCCGTAGAAAGACATTCCTCCATACCTGTTACTTTGGCGTTCAGCATAGTCACCTTGGATGCAACGGACTCCTTGTACTCTTTCAGCTCGGACATGATCGCCTTAATGTCAGATCTGATAACTACCATTTCTTTCCCCGAAACCGCTCAGAGTTCAGACTTTAGAATGTCTACCAAATCTTTGCAGAGGGAAGATAAAAGTTCACCTTTAAAAGATTGGGTCTATCTCATGCACGGCTAATTTCGCTTCTCCCACAGTCGGGGTGGGTTGTTGTAGGCCAAATTGACGAGAGAGTTGTTTGTCGTCCTTGGACGATTTGCCAGCCATTTTCAGGTTGTAACTGTGCAAAGTGTACCGTCTGAATGGAATTCCACCAAGTTGTCTGATTAAAATGTGCCAGAAATAATACTTTTTTAAAGACTTTATGCAGAGCCTAGCTATCGCACGTCTACTCCATTACATCCGCAACAGCGCCCCCAAAATTCTATTTTATTTTCATTTAGTTGGAGGAAGTTTTGAGCCATCCACTATTTGAAATAATCAAGGCAATCCATCAGCCTTTTTAAATATGAAATGATGTCAGGTCTCACTGGAAGATATAACTGGGTATCATCAGCATAGCAATGGTAAGCAATGCCATGTTTTTGAAAGATAGTCCCCAAGGGGATCAGATATAAGACAATGGAGAGACCAAAATGGAGCCTTGTGAAACGCCTTGTCTGAGAGGCACTGGCCGATAGAATTTGCCATCTATGTTAACTGACATGGATCTGCCTGTAAGGTAGGACATGAACCATTTCAATGCAAGGCCTTGAATGCCAACTTTCTACTCGAGCCTTTTTAACAAACACCATGGTCAAACACCATGGTCCACACCTTTACTAAGGAACCTTCACTGGCTTCCTGTGGCTGCTCGTGTTAAGTTCAAGTCCTTAACACTTGCTTTCAAGGCCAAGAATGGACTTGCACCCCCATACATAACAGCATCGATCAAACGTGTCACTTCTCGTCCTCTCAGGGCTTCAAGCATGACTCGTCTTGAGCCTCCGCTGCTTAAAAGAAGAGGGAGACATACGTCAAGACTTTTCTCAGTCTTGGCCCCCCCAATGGTGGAACAAACTCCCTCTTCTGATCAGATCTGCGGAGTCACTTTCTGTCTTGAAGCGTTGCCTGAAGGCACACCTCTTCAAGGAGCACCTTGGTGACTAACAATGTCTCTCATTTTGCTTACTTATTTCTCAATTAAAAAAAAAAAATCCCCATCCCTTCCTTACTTTGTCCTAACTTCTGTCTCTCTTTGACAGGTGTTGTTTAGATATTGTTATCAGGTGTTTAGGTGTACTGAGCGAGCAATAACTTGGTTGAATAGTAGACGTTGACTTAAGTTTAGCTTGACAGGTTTAAGAAACAGATGTCGACTACTTGAGCACTGATGTACGTCGCTCTGGATAAGAGTGTCAGCTAAATGCCGTAAATGTAAATGTAAAGTGTGTCAAACGATGCAGTAAGATCTAATAAACTTGACCAAAATGCACTAAGATCCAACCAATGTAAAACTGCACAACCCCCCAAGCCCAAAGTTAATGATATAACAGTAGTCACCATTGAAATGGTTAAAGGTGAAGATGTGAGGGAAGGATGAACCAACATATTAACACCAAACTGAGTATAAGAAATCAGGAAAACACCTATAGCCTTAATAAACTTGATACTATAATGAACAGATAGATTGAATGAGAGATTACAAAAGGCTAAGAATAATGAATAATTGGGCCTGATAGAGCCTAGTTGTAAAAAGTCATAGGCAAAACCTGCAGATGCTTGTTTATGCTGGAAACAGGTGCATCAAGCTTGTCATGAATTCGATGAGAATAAAATTGGGAACTTAGGCCGAGTCTGCAGACCCAAAAAATTAAGAAGTACACTTCTGCTAGAGACAAGTGGGTCAGAAAATAAGATTGGCTAAAATAAATTAAGTAAGATTGTTATTGGTAGATGAAGGTGGCAAGGTGATGCGTCACTATCACGAGAACATCGCACGATTGTCATATGATATCCTGTTAATTGAAAACTATAAATAATCATGTAAGAGACATGTATGTTGCAATTACTCTGAATCCTATATTTTGAGTGTATGGTCTGCATTGCTTTTGCTTTTGAGCTGATTAAATACAGTACTTCAAATTTACTCGATCTTCTCTCTAAGTTTTTATTTGACACTTTTGAAGAGGATTTGCCACGACACCATCAGAAAAACAGATTCTGTACTAGGAAGTTTCTTAAAACCTTGATTAAACCACATTACATAGGTTATTGTGAGGTGTCGGTTATTGCACAGAAACCACCTTTTGCATAATTCTGGAAAGAAAGTAGAGGTTAGATGCCCCAGTAGTTAGAAAGTACTGTGGGATCAAGAGAAGGCTTCTTCAGCAGTGGTGGAACAATAGCATGTTTAAAAATGTCTGGCATTATCACAGAATTTATGCTGCTAATAACAAAACAATTGGACTAATGACTGAAGATATATTTGAACAGGGGTGATATATTTGAACAGGGGTGAGGGTAAAACATATTTGAACAGGGGTGAGGGTAAAACATCCAGTGGGTAGTTGGAAGGTTTCCTCTTCTCCTAGATGAGAAGAGGAGACTGGTTGAAAAAGAGTTAGACAGCTGTAGGAACTTAATAGGAGCTGGTATCGGTACACAAAGATCAGTTACTGGTTGAATAATGCTGGGATTAATTACTTGAATTTTATTAATAAAAAAGTAAAGATATTTTTACTAGGAAATATAGGAAATATTTTCACTATTTATATAGAAAAGCTGTTAACAGGTGGGTTTAAGAAAGATTTCATGGTGCTATAAAGCACCCTAGGTCTATGTGCAGCATTGGAAATTAAATCAGATAAATAATTAGATTTTTCCTCTTTCACAGTATCCTGGTAGTGCCACAACTGACTTCTGAGAATTCCATAAGATACCTGGAGGTGTAGTTTTTCCAACTATGCTAGACCTTACTGCATTCCTGTCTGAGTGCACGAGTGGTGTCATTTAGCCAGGGCTGAACACTGGCATTGACCTGGTCTCTCCTTAACTTTAAAGGTGCACAAGATTCAGTATACCCTTACAAGTAGAATCTAAAAGCTTAACCAGACCATGAATGTCAGAGCAGAGAGAAAGAGCTTCTTTCACCAAAGGTAGAAAAGTGATAAAAACTCCTGGACAAAATCCTTATTATATCTAGGAAGTCCATATAAAGTGCACACAGTACAGCATTGGTAAGCTCAATTTGCAAAAGCTCAACCTCAAAGCTGGAGAAATTGTCTACAGACATACTGTAAGTATACATTTAAAACAATTGTGAAAAACATAGCAAGCCCACCACCATGCACCAGCAATGCCCCTCACACTTGATCCAGCACAAAGGTATCCGGGAACAAATTAGATGGTAGGAATAATACTATCAGTCATGGAAACGTACTGATAGTATCGAAGGCGTACCCCAGTGCAGTCTCCAATGAGATCCATGGTGGATGTAGCAAGGACATCGTGTAATTCCTGAGAGTGACACAGTGATTATATAATCCATCTTCCAGGCAAGTCATTGAGTTCAAACTCAAAAGCTCAGCACATGAGTAAACAAGAGCCAAGGATAGGCAGAAGCTTAGTCCATTAGCCAAACAAAGCTATAAGGAGCCATATCCAAAGCTCAAAAAAATATTTTTGTAATGATGTAAAGAAATGTAAACAAAACAAGCTCTCAGTGCAGCCATCTAATCCCCACACAACATCCAGCCACATAATGTTTAAATACGTTAGCCAGCCAACCACAAGGCAAAACGGATAGACATACAGCAAAGCTGAAAAAGGTAGCAACTTACTGACAGGTCAGACCAAAATGCCAGAAGTTAACAAAGGCTCATGGAAACCTTATGCAAAAGGGGGTAAATAGGGTAAAAAGGGTTAGAAAAAGTTTTGGTGAGGTACCTTCATCTGGCACCAAAAAAAAAAAAAAAAAGTAGAAAAATCCAACATTTATTTCAAATAAATTTGCACAGAGAAAAAAAAACCCCTCATCAAGAATTAATTATTTTTAACAAAAACATGTGACAGTTTTTTGAGTTTATTGGGGTGTGTAGGAACTCAATCTGTAATCCATGACTTCCTGATTAAGTCGGGTACAAAAATGAGAGGCCAGTTCAATTAGTCATCCTATCAACAAGGGAAAGATAAGAAGCCACACAGAAAAACACAGAAACCAAATGAAGGAGAATTGTGTTGACCTTTCTACTGCAAAATCAATAATGAAAAATTGGACATCAATTGGAACTGTTAAAAACTTGCCTGTAAGAGGACCCAGAGCACCTTGCTCTGTTATAGAAGATTCAGTGCTGTTTTATAAGGTCAATCGTACAAAGTATTAAATGGGCACCAATAATTGTGGTACATTTGTTTTTGTTGAAAATGATTAGTTCTTGATGAGGGAATTGTTTTTCTCTGAATAAAATTATTTCAGTTAAATGTTGTATATTTCTTATTTTTAATATATCTATATCTATCTATATCTATCTATCTATCTATCTATCTATCTATATATATATATATATAGAGAGAGAGAGAGAGAGAGAGAGAGATTTACTAGTGCATCTAAAAAAAGTCCGATATCATGAAAAGGTGCATTTGTTCATAATTCAAAAGGGAAAACTTTAATATATTAATTACACACATATAGTGAAATATTTCAATCCTTCATTGTGATGATTATGGCTTATAGCTCATGAAAAACAGAAATTCTGTATCTCAAATTATTAGAATATTTCTTAAGTTTAATCAGAAGGGGATTTCCAATACAGAAATGTCCTATGTCTGAAAAGTATGTGCATTTATACAGTCAATAGCTGGCTGCAGATCCTTCACCAAGAATTACTGCATCAATGTGGCATGGAATGGAGGCAATCAGCTTTTGGCACTGCTAAGGTGTTATTGAAGCCCAGTTTACTGACTTCAGCTCATCTGTATTTTTGTGTTGGGCATTTCCTCTTCCTCCAGACTCTAGGACTTTGACTTGGAAATGGATTGCAAAATTTATTTTCATCTGAAAAGAGGACTTTGGATCACTGAACAATAATGCAGTTGATTTTCTCTGTAGCCAGGTAAGACGCTTCTGATGTTGCTTCTAGTTCAGGAATATTAGGTATGCATCAGCTGTAGCCCCTTTCCTTAAGACGACTGTGTGTGGTGGCTCTTGATGCACTGAGCCCAGCTTCAGTCCACTCTGTCAGTAAATAGCCAAAGACGGATGCAATCACGGTGATATTTAGGATAGTTTATTGGATAAGACCAGAGGTAAATACAGAATAGAATTCAGACAGCCAATAATGGGGCAAAGCAGAATCTCATAAGTAACGTATCTCAAATACAGAGTCAAAAATCCACATGAAACAGAGTCAATAATCCAAACCATGCTGAGAGTAAATCCCGATGGAACAGAGTCAATGACATCAGTACAGCGTGCTGATGTAACCTCTAAGAATGGAGGCGCGAGTACTCACTGAAATGTCTTTTTGTGAGTGGAGGAGAATATGGTGCGAGGGGGGGGGGGCCGGATTCCACTCACATACACCCAAAGCAGAAAGGGCAAAGACGAAAACCATAAACCAGACGGGCAGGAGTCAAAACCAGAATATCATAAACATAGAAATCGCTTGGCATAACACACTGAAAAGTGGCTATATTGCTTCACAACTAGCGCTGGAGTAAGGGGATCTTATATATGTGTGTGATAATGAGGTTCAAGTGTGTATGATTAGCATTCCAGGGATCTGGTGCGCAGGCGCGTCCTCGCCATGTTCTCTGTAGTCAGAGGTGGTTGGGAATTGTACTCCGTATCGTGTGGGTTAGCGCTGCATGTCGTGTGGCCTGGCGTAGATGTGACACACTCCTTGTGAAGCTCTCCCAAGTTATTGAATCTACTTTTCTTGACAATCAGCTCAAGACTGTGGTATTCACTGTTGCTTGTGCACATTTTCCTACCACACTTTTCCCTTGCAGTCAACTTTCCATAAATATGTTTGGATACAGCACTGTGCGATCAGCCAGACTTTTCAACAATGACATTCTTGTTGCTTCAATCAACAATGTATCTTGATTGTTGTTACATGTACTGACATGTATTGTATTGTCTCATTTATTTATTTCAAAATTTATATTTTAATTTATATTTTAATTAGTTAATTTATTTAATATTGACTTAAATGTTAAAGTAATTTTTAAATGTTTAAAAGAAATGCTATTATTGTGAAGCTGTAAACAGTGGTGAGATGGTATGTAACATGGCTCCAAATTCTATATGACCAGTGGAAAAGAGAAAAGAGACTTATCTGTTAGTTTCTCTTAGGGCTCTCCTGTACCTTTGGGTTTATCTTTGGGTCTTTGGGCTCTTCTTTAAAACACACCTGAGGATACCTTATTTTTGGTTCAGCAGAAATAGTCTAATGGTCCAAACATCTTTTACATCCATCTTACACAACTTTCATGCAAAACATTTACATAAGATGATTACTATATAGTAAAGAGAATATAAGGGTTACTATATAGTAAAGAGAATATAAGGGTTACTATGTAGTAAAGAGAATATAGGGGTTACCAAGGGGATTAGTGAAATAGTTAATGTAAATAAAGTGATTGAATGTTACCTCTGTTTTGAATCTTCTCCATGTCTGCATTACAAAAATCCTGCAAATGCTTTTTCAGTTCAGTTACAGACTTTGCTACTTCCTCAAAGGAGAGGACAGAGCTAACAGTGATGGTTGGTAAATCTGAAGATCCAAGAGTGGCAGTGAGAAACACATAACGCTAAAAACAAGGAAACAAAAAAAAATGTTTGAACATAGTTTATAGTCTGTGTTGTATTTTATTGTTCAGTCCTTCAAACAGAGCCACAACCAACTGGGGACTATTGCACCAGTTTGTTTCCTGAAAAAAGACCAATACCTGCAGAAAGTGAATGTGATCCTCTGTTAGAGAGAGCTGCTGCAGCTCTTCATCTTGCCTCTGGAGATCAGCGATTTCTTCTGCTAGTTGATTCAGTAGGCATTCGGCTCGACTTACTGCAATATTTTCCTGAGCTTGAAATAGGTCCTTAACCTCAGAGCATTTTTTCTCAATGAAGGAATTCATTTCAGTCAAGGTCTTTACACTTTCCTCCAGTGCTCCCTGTGCAGACCGCTTTACACACACACACACACACACACACACACACACACACACACACACACACACACACACACATATCTGTCATACTATCCT
>JAOVYU010000029.1:10160021-10171854 GCA_025674565.1 Synodontis membranacea
TTTATTTTAAGTGTCTATTTCATTAATTACACGTATTTAATAGTCAGTGTTATTACAAATAATTTAACATACAGCTACATTTCCATTAAAGTGGGGAGGGGGATCCACATTTTTAACATATTTGAACATTTTTTTAAAAATGTAATGCATAAGTTACTTTCACTGGTAACTAGTTCCTTTTATAATGCTGTAACTCAGTTACTTTTTGGAAGAAGTAACTAGTAACTATAACTAATCACTTTTTTAAAGTAATGTGCCCAACACTGCTTTTAGTACAAACAAGCTCAAAGGTGTAGTGTTATTTACAGTCTGGAAGTGAGGGCCCAAATGCTTCGGTACCTCTTGCCAGGTGACAGGAGACTGAAACAAGCTAATAACTAGGGCATGGATAACAAAATCGTTATTCACACAGTATTTCAGAATACTCAAAAATTACATTAGATGGAAAAATGAACCGTGAAAGACAAAGATGCATAAAAAGTCCAATATTGTATAACCTTAGGTATTTTGAAGCAAGCCTTTAATAAATTATCCAGTATTGCTTTAGAAAATATGTATTCAATGCATATGTTATTATTGTTACAAAGATGCTATGTAGGCACCCTTTAAATAAATTGTCAAAACAAAGTTGAACAATAACACCACTAGTGTGTGCATTTTTTATTTTCATGCTTTATAAGGCCTAAATTAAATGCCCCTTAAGTGCTTTTGGTGCAGCAATACCGATGGGCATAAAGATGTGCCAAATAGTACTAAACATTACAGGACTGTTTAACACCTTCACCTCACACCAAAGAGATGTTAATTATGTCTCAATGTGATGCTTATAAAAACGTGTGAAGTGTCCCCACTGCAAAAAGATGGCTACTCTAAGTTGCCCATAGGTGTGAATGGCTGTTAGTGTCCATGTTAGCCTTTCAATAGATTGGCAGCCAAGGGTGTACCCCATCTCTCACTAGAAGTTGTTAGGATGGGTTCCGTCCAAATTAAAATATCTTTGGATGAAGGACTTACATTAACAGTTCATTTTTGAAGCATTATATTAAAAATAATAAATGTACAGCTCAAATACATGTACATCAAAATGTATATGTTAATGATATATAGTCATGGGAAAAGAACGTACAGCCTCCTTCAATTTTTATGTTTTTATTTTTCAGGGCCTAAAAAGTAATTGGATGGGCCCTCACAAACTTCTACAGTATAAACAGATAATTAACCTCAGGTGACAATGAAAACACATTTCAATAAGTGTTAATTTTTTCCCAAAAAGCAAACCAACATTCAGAAACCAGCAAGGTAAAAATACATATTAAAGGTTTTTTTTTTAAGTTGGAGATGACTGCACAATTGTTATTTAGATCCTAATAAATAAAAATATAGAATTAACAGGCAATGTACTTTTTTGTTACCATGACTGTACAGTAAGATTGTATTCATAAATATGATGTTTACTGTATTATACATTTCATGTGATATGTAAAAATAAATGGTAAATGTTGGAAATGGGTGTAAAACACAATTTAGTGACATTTAATTTAGATCATTTAGAATTTAATTTAGTTTTCATTTCTTATAAGGCATGATTTTTTTTTTTGGATATGCATCAAAATGAGAGAACAGGAGTTGCTATGTCTGTGTGCATGTACATTTGCTTATGTTTGTGTTCACATGTACATGTGTATGGGTCTATGCATGTTAGTATGTGTGCAAGTCTGCAAGTATACATGTTATGTGTGCGTGTGTTTGCCTGTGGGCATGTCTGCATACCGTGTGCCTCCATGTGTACTATTCTGTACTACCTATGTTTTGTTTGGGTTTTTTTTTTTGTTTTTTGTTGCTCCCATCTAAAAGACTGAATGTCTAGCTCAATGGTTTCAAGTAGCTTATAAGAAATCTTGCTTATTCCTGTATGTTTTATGTATTGCATGCATACTGGTTACCTTTTATTTACCTATTTCTGCATATACTGCTTTTGTGTCTATTCAGCGTGCAATTCCGTACCACGCCCATGGACAACACAGGAGTTTCCCACATTTTAGAACATCTAGTTCTGTGTGGCTCTCAGCGCTTCCCTTGCAGAGATCCCTTCTTTAAAATGCTGAATCGCTCTCTCTCTACCTTTATGAATGCATTCACAGGTACTGACTACCCTCAATGTGTGTATGAGTGTGTGTATGAAGTAGCCTTCCAACAGTATTTTCTGAGAAGTTGTATACTGTATCTAATACTTGGAAGGTCTGTACAAGTTTAAGTTTTTGGTATATTAAACTTATGCTAAGATGTCTCAGCATCAATTATTCACTTAACTGTTGTGACTAATGCTATAATGAAACAGATGTATTTTGAAATTGTATGCCTTACAGTTGATTATAAAAAGTAATGTTACGTTAGCTTTAAGAAAATATTATTATTATTAATGAAAATAATAATTTTTCAATTTGTTCATGCCTCCGTTAATCACGGAGTAGTTAAGTTTGGATAGCTGTCATAAGTGTTCGACAAAATTATCATTTCTAATTACAGTATTCTGAATCCTTAAAGCCCCATTGACCTATTTTCATAATTAGCTATTTACTTTTTATAAAAATGTTAACTTCTAGTGTGCGAATATGTGACAATGTCGCTTGTTAAATGTGCTTTACAAATAAAATTGAATTGAGTTGAACATGTAAGTGTTGTACATGTGCCATGCAAAGTAAAGAAAGACTAACTGCATTGTCCTCTACTCCGCAGCTAGTGACTACACAATGTACCCATTTTCCACTCAGAATGTCAAGGATTTTCAGAACCTTCTATCTGTCTACCTCGATGCCGTCTTCTTCCCCTGCTTAAGAGAGCTGGACTTCTGGTACCGAAATTACAATACATACTGACATCAACTTGCATGTGAATATTCATGTATTTTAGAATGACTACTAGTTTTTACTTCATAACCAGTAATTTAAAACCTAGGCAACTGCTCTTCTTTTCTGCACTTAAACAGGACAACATTCAGGACATTGCTATTTTAATTCTGTTTTACTATTGCAGCAACGTGTGAAACCACGCACGGTTAACAGCCATACAGACTATGGATTACGACCTTAAAAGTTTTTAAGGCTACAAAGTTAATGATGAAAGTAAATCAAATCAACTGTACAGTGCATACAATCTACAATCAAATATAAAATAAAAACAAAATGCTAATGCTTATTAAAAAAAATCCACCTTTTGTTGAAGTAGCTCACACTGGGGATTTTTTTCACACTTTGATTGAAATAAATTTATTCAGAAAAAAAACTGATCTCACATCAAGAAATAACTTGTTTTCAACAATATCACATTTGCTGCATTAATTGGCATACTACTGTATGTACAGCCTCCCTTAACCAATAAAACACCACTGAGTCTTCTCTTTTAACTTTAAGTTGGAGAATACAGAGTAGGATATCTGAGAATATTCCTCTTTGGATGATCTGGAGAGATTCTCTAATGTCCTAGGAGCTGCCTTGTGAACTCTCCTCATCAGCTCACCTCACAGGTTTTCCATGAAGTTCGGGTCAGCTGGCTGGGATGGCCATTTCAGAAGGTTGATTCCTGTGGTCAGTTAACCATTTTTGTGTTTATTTGGACATATGCTTTGAATTGTTGCCCTGCTGAAAGATCCCTCAATGAGCCAGTTTTAGTTTCCTGGAAGAGACAGGAGATGTAAAATATCCTGTATTTCATGTACAGTAGAACTTGAAACCCTGACAAGGTTTCCAGTGCCTTCGGAGGAAAAACAGCCCCATATCATAACAGAACCTCATTAAAATCCCACCTTGAGTGTTTACTGCCAAAGAAACATTTTTGACAAAAAAAAAACCAAAACAAAACATTGTTTCATTTGATCATTGCACCAGTCAGTTGTAGTAGTGTTTCGCAAGCTTATATTTGAGGTTAACCGACAAATAAAAGGCTTTTTTTCCCCTGGCATAAATACCAAATGATCTCTCTTGATTTTGGAGACTTGGAAACCTTGGAAGATTTTATTTTTTCTAGCAATTCACCAACAGTGATCATTGGGGATTTTCTTTTGCGTCTCTTACCATCCTCCTCCTCAAAATAAACTTGGGTCCCCTTCCAAGCAAGTTTGTAACAGTTAATTATTGTCCTATTATCAGTCTAAATGGGCATTTTCTAGTGAGTAGCTATTTTTTTATAACCAGTCCCTGACTTATGAAGGTCAACTCACTTCTCCCTTATAAGATTTGTGTGTTTTCTTATCTTACCCATGTTGATGACTGAGAGAATTTGGCGTCGGTCACCTCATTTTTGCACCTCAGTTAATCATGAAGTCATGGGTTAATGCGTGAAAGATTCTGCACACTCCAATCAACTCAAAAATATGCAATTTAAATGAGAAACATGCTTCAGTTACATTGTGTTCACAATAATTTCCAGGGATACCAATAACTGTGGCACATACATTATGTGAAAATAATTATTTCTTGACGAGAGATCTGTTTTTCTTGTTGTATTTCTATCATTTTCCGATGAAAAATGATGCTACTTGACCAAAAGGTGAGTTTTTTTTTTTTTAACTAATCTCTTCATGGTGTTCCAATAATTGTGGAGGGCACTGTACAAAATAAATCTTGCAGGTAACACTGTCCAAGCAAATATCAGCTGTGAAAATCGTGTGCAGTCGTTTCTGATGAGCTGGCGGCCCAGCTAAACCCCCAAAATGCTAAAAAAAAAAAAAAAAACCAAACAGTCATTATTCCCACGGCAGCAACTAGTGAATGCATTAGTCAACTTGTCTGTTCAACCCTGCGTTTGTGTATCCGTGTCTGTGTTTTGTAGGCAGGAAGGCTGGCGTTTGGAGAATGAGCATCCTACAGACCCATCATCTTCACTGATGTTTAAAGGAGTGGTTTTCAATGAGATGAAGGGAGCTTTTGTGAGTAGCCCACATGCTATTATGCCATCAATTACTTTTAAACACTTCTAAAACAAAAGCAAATTCCTATTGTAGCTTTTTTTTTTTTATATTAGTATTTTAGGAATGAATATTTTTGTTTTTTGATTCATATAAAAATATAGTGTGAAACTGAACCAAGTTGTAAACAACGCTAAATTATGATCTCACTGTGATTCAGATGTGACTAAGTTGATCCTTAGTTGAATAGATTCAGTTGTCGTATCAAAATCTTTGGTCATGCACACCTTCAGCATATCTGGTGACAAAAGGGGACTGCATATAAGGAAATGCTGCTGATACCCAGTGTGAAATGGCTATCAATCTTTCAAGAGGATGATGAGCCAAACATTAATACAGAAATGGATAAAAAATACCCCAATTATTGTTTTACAATTACCATCTCATTCATCAAAGTGAAACACTACTAAAACCTGTGGTCTGTACTGAACACTGAAGTCCATAATTAAGAATATCAAGTGTTCTGGATAGAGGAGTGGACCAAAATAGCTCAACATCCTCATTAGATATTGTAGGAAAGGATCAGTGTTGTTCAAAGTTATTCTCTTCAGAAAATCACAATTTTTTTATTATAACTGTGCAGACAGTTTGGAAATAGTGTGTGCGATCTTACTGACAGGGTTTACAAATGCCTCAGTAGTAGAGGCATTGGCCTAATTGACTCATTACTGCCATGTATTAAAGCATGCACAAAACCCTAGGTAGGTGAACAGTTAATAACCTCAACTTAAGAGACATCATGGTAATTTAATTTCTTGGTAGCACAATTTCCCTATTTGGCAATAGGTTAGAGCCAGATGAGGATGGGTTCTCCTTTGAGTCTGGTTCCTCTCAAGATTTCTTCCTCCTGTCATCTTGGGGAGTTTTTCCTTGCCACTGTCTCCTCTGGTTTGCTCATAAGGGATAAATTTACACATTTAAAATTTATCTGTGTTTCTATAAAGCTCCATCATGACAGTGTCCATAGTTAAAGGCACTATATAAATAAAATTGAATTGAATTGAATTGGTGTCTTGAGGAATGAGGACCTGCTTGTTGGGCTCTTAGAACATGACTTGACTTTTATCTTTATTATTTTGGGTACAGGGGTACTTTCCAGCACCTCATTTGGTAAACAACAGACGACATAAACACGTACATGATTCTGCTTTCTTCCAACCCGACTCTTTCCACCTGCCCCCTCCTTATCCTCTAATCCTGATACGCGTATGCGCACATGCACGCACGCAAAGTGAAAAGACCCATGATAATTGTCCACAAGTGCAGGTGACTGTGGATTGGTGGAGTCCAGTCTTTTCAGAAATTTTGCATCATTTGTTTTTGCTGTGACATACAACCGTATGTCATCAGCATATCAATGGGAGTTAATATCATGTTTACAAATAACATTACCCAGAAGGTAGCAAATATAAGGAAAAAAGCAGTGGGCCTAAACAGAACCTTGTGAAACACTAAACTGTACCTTTATATGTGTAGAGGATTCCCCATTTACATCAGCAAACTGATAACAATCAGTCAAATCAGTATGAGGAGAGTGGAGTCCCTTAACTCCAACAACATTTTCTAATCGATCAAGGAGTGTAGTTTGATAGTTTGAATGGTTTCATAAGCTGCACTAAGCCTTCACAACCCTGATCAGAGGTCAGAACTAGGTCATTTACTACTTTAACCAGCACTGTCTCTGTGCTAAGATGAGGCTTAAATCCTGACTCATACATTTTATGAATGTTATTTCTGTGTGGGTATGAACATAACTGCTGTGCTACAGCCATTTCAGAGATCTTGGAGATAAAGAGGAGGTTGGATATTGGCTTATAGTTGGACAGTGGCTGGGGACAAGGCCAGGTTTTTTAAATAGAGGAGCGTTTTGTTGTTTTTTAATTATTTATTTCATTTTTAATCATACCTGCTAATTTATAGGATTTATAGCCAGTACTAAGGGATGTTTTGATTATTTTTTAGAATAGGTTTGATTATTTCTGGTAGTACTCTCTGAGGAAATGTGTAGGTAAGAGATCTAATACACAAGTTGATGATTTTGATGAGGAAATTAGTGAAATTAGTTCAGTTTGGGGGGGGGGGGGGGTCGTGCAGCACTAAGAGCTTTCCTAAAGATCAGCAGGCTCTGCTTCCATGCTAGTTGGAATACTGCCAATTTATTTTGACACCATTTCGTGTGCCATCATTATACCAGGGTGCAAATCGAAGTTGATAATTCTGGGAGATTATTGCTAAAACTCTGTGCAGTAGCTGATGTGAATGTTCATTTGTGAGTCTGATAAGTGACAAATGTGAAACTAGCTGGGCTCTGTACTTGATTGATAAACTGTGTAAAACATGCTTTTATTTTGAGTTTTGATATATAATTATTATATTATATTATATATTATATATATAAAGAGATTTACTAGGCTACAAACTCATGCACACCCTAATGCATCTGTAAATTCATCCAGTGAATCTAACCTGGTCTTATGTATTAATTTGAGTGACACTATTTAGAAAATTCTATTTCGTGGCTCCATCAGGTTAAGAATGTGGTGAGACTGGAGAAACTTGTGCAGTCCAGTTGCAAAACAGTTCTGCTTTGCTTTAGAATGATATGTTAATTATTAAACACCATATTTTTGCAGCAAACCAAAAGAAATAAAGTATATACAACTTAAATCACCTCCATGTTGTCGGTGTTGTGGTTGCTGCACACTAAAATACAGAGGTAGTGCTGTGCTATGTTTAGTAAACAGACACTGTAGTACAGAGTTCATTAGTGCTGGGACCAAAAAACATAATACAGTATCAGTTCAAATCAGCTGATGCTTATGATGCTTATGCATAAATTAAGGTTTTATTCATTGTGTAATTAACATTTTTAAAATGTATCTGTTGTATGTGTGTGTGTTTTTGTGTGTAGTCCGATAATGAACGAGTGTATGCGCAGCACTTGCAGAATAAGCTGTTACCTGATCACACATACTCTGTGGTGTCAGGAGGAGAACCTCTCGCCATACCGGACCTCACATGGAACCAACTGAAATGCTTTCATGCTACACACTACCATCCCAGCAATGCAAGGTGCATACATACATATTCTCTAACATCCCATATATGTGAGGTGTATTTTCATACATATGCCTATTCAGCCTCGCATCTACACACGTGCACACTACAACCAAAGCAATACATCAATATAAACACAATAATCAGTCAGTAGAAAACTCACATACAATGAACTCCAGAATTATACTATGCCTTGATTAAAATGAGTTAAACTGGTATGGAAAAAAGTCTAGTTAATCTCACTGAAAATGAGTAAATTAATAACATTTCAATTTTATTGTCTCTCACACACAACCATACCCAGTACAGTGTTCTCAGTTATACTTCTCTCCTTCTCAGTTACGCTTCTCTCTGTCTTGCTGTCAGTTCTATAAGATTTTTTACAGTACTTTACGTCAGCATCAACCCGTGAGATTTGTTTCTCTTAGTAATGGCAAACCAGCAGGAGCAGGTAAGTTAATAACGTGTCTCTTTGTTCTTTATCATATGTCCACCATTTGGTATGGAGGCCCACACTAAAGCTGGCTGATGCTGATGTAAAGTGCTGTGTACTAGGTGGTTCGATCACTTATTCAGTAGCCAGTGAATTACTAGATCCAGCATGCAGCAATTTGTCCCCACCCCTCCTGCTGTCAAATTTGTGCTTGAACTCAGGAGAGAGTATTTCAGAACTGAGAACAAGACCAAGACTCAAAATATATGGCACTATACATTTCTGCAAAAAACACTTAGGGATTTGGTATAAAATGAGGAAGAACCTAATTCTCACTGTTAAGTATTTGGTATGATCTGTAATAGTATGGGACTGAAGAACTTGCTAGGATGCATAGCATTAAATATGAGTAGATTTTAATTGAAAATATTGTATCTGTCTCTACCAAAAAACCACAACTAGTTCATGGATGGATTTTCTTCCAGGACCTAAATCATATGATCTAAAACATATGCCCAAATTTACTGACCCCAGATTTAAGCTTTATAAATGGCTATCTCTTTCCCCTGACGCACAAAACCTGACGTTAAGAGTCCTCAAGAGAGGAGTCTAGATGATCTGAAGTGACTCTTTATTGAGTCAGGCAGGATTTCTGTCTTTCTATTCTCCAAATTCATCAAGCACTTTAGTATATGTACACCGATCACTTATAAAATTAAAATCACTGACCGGTTAAGGAAATAACATTGATTATCTCATTACAGTTGCACCTGTCAATGAGTGGGGCTATGATAGGTAGCAAGTGAGCAGTCAGTTCTTGAAGTTGTGTGCTGGTAGCAGGAAAAATGTGCTGAAAGATAAATAGTAAAAAAAATAAAAGATATTTTGGTAGCAGGGAAAATGGGCAAGCATAAGGATCTGAGTGACTTTGACTATGGTCATGTGCACATAAACATCAGAAGTGGACCATGCAGCAATGGAATGAGGGAGGTTTGGTCTGAATTTATCACATTTCTTTGACATCATCTGGATGGTTGGGTGCATGTGCATTGTTTGGGTTAAAAATTGCACCAGGATGTGCTATGGGAAGAAGTGCAGCCAGTGGAGGCAGTGTGATGTTCTGGGCAATGTTCTGCCTGGAAACCTTCAATCCTAACATTCATGTGTATGTTACTTTGACACATACCACCTAGGGAAAACATTGAAAATGGCATTCCCTAATGGAAGGGAACTGTTTCAGGAGGTTAAAGCACACAGGCACAATGCAGAAGTTGTACAGGAATGAATGGTTTGGTAAACATGGTTTGGGTATGAGGAGCATAGGAGACCATACGGTTTCCTCTAAAATATTGAAAAAGCAAGGCCAATTAATTAGTTTTTGTTATACACTGAAGACATTTTGGGTTTTAGATCAAAAGATGAGTGAAACATTATATCAGAATTTCAGCTAATATTTCCTGTTTTTTTATATCTAGATGTGTTAAATAAAGTAGAACATGGCACCTTTGGTGGCTGTCTACCAATTTTGATAAAAAAAAAAATATTGGAACTAGTTTCTACAAGTGTTTCTTGTTGCCAGTGCCCTGGTCAAAAAATGTCTAAGAAATTTATTTCTCGGAATGTCTTCTCTTGGTTTGAGCCCTGTGTTGTCCTGAAAAAGAAGAAACCACTGGTGTACTAACAACTAGACATTTAACAGGTCATTCAGTGAAAACAACAGCGGTTGATATCATGACACAAGCATTGTGAAGGCAGTGAAGAAATACCCCAGAACAACAGTCAGTGGAATCACCAAAAGCTTGCACAGGGTAGGTGTGTAGGTATTACAATCCACAATCCATGAAGAAGACTTCAAGAGCAGAAATATACAGTAATGTACCACATGATACAAACCACTCATCAGAAGTATGAATTGGAAAGCCAAATTGGAGTTCAAAATGAAATACAAAGATGAGTCCCAAAAGTTCTGAAACCAAGATTAACCTCTACCAAAGGCCAAAGTATAGAGAAAGAAAGGATCTGCTCATGATCCAAAACACATAAGCTCATCACAGTGGAGGTAGTGTCATGGATTTTGCTTGCATGGCTGCTTCTGGAATAGGCTCAGTAATCTTTATTGATGTAACTCATTATGGTAGAAGCAGAATGAATTCAGAAGTCTACAGAAACTTTGTCTGCCAGTTGACAGAGGAATGCATCCAATCTAATTGGGAGGAACTTCATTATGCAAAAAGACAGTCATGGAAATTCAGCAAACACAAAGACAAGAGCTCACATACGGATGAGCAAGCAAGTTTCAGACAGAAGTTTTAATTATCATTTGCAAATGGGCTAAGAGCATCTGATAAGCTGAGACCCCGGAGTAGAAGAATCGTACAGTTTATATACTCTAGGTATAGGTTAGAGCAGAAGGAAAACATCTAGAGAGCTTCCTTGAAGATAAACACCTGTGCTGATTCAGGTCCTCCAAGTTAGTTCATACTAGTTTGTGTTACCTTGATGTACCCAAAACAAACTACAAAAGGGTCATCCTGTGCTTCTGTGCCATCCACTTAAGAAAAATATCTCTTTCAGTAACCTTCAACACTACCAGGCACAGGGTTTAACAAATGCATTACCAATTCAGCTTATTCAGCTTAAACACTACTATAAAGATATATTTTGCTAATACAAAAACATTTACCCAAAGCACACTACTAACTCAACAAAAAACTTTATTTGGAAGGGAAAAAGTGGCAGGTTTTAGACTGGCCAACTCAACTGGCTTTGTGACTTCAATACTTTGAGAGGGACCTGTATGTTCTTCTGATGCACATACCTCCACTACTAACTCCAGCATCATTACTTTGCTGTAATTGTTTTTGTTTAACAGGTTTTTTACTTATGGTGACATGCCATTGGAGCAGCATCTGAAACAGATACAGGAGGAGGCTTTGTGCAAGTTTCAGAGAACACAAACAAACACTGCAGTACTAGTGCAGAGCCGATGGGACAAGCCAGTTAGTCTCACACACACACCACACTCACCTATGGAAATACTCAACTGTGGAAGAAAGCAGTATTGTGCTGACACTTTAAGTACATGACAGAATTATTTTTTCTTGTTTGTATAGAGGGAAGCTCACGTGATCTGCAGTCCTGATACATTGGCTCCAGATCCAGCTAAACAGAACACACTGTGTGTCAGCTACCTGCTGGGAGAGTAAGTAGATGCACACACGCAATTAATTATACTAACTGAGAGAGAATATTTCCTCCCTGTGTCTGTCTGTCTGTCTGTCTATCTATCTATATATATTAGGGCTGCCACAAACGATTATTTTAATAGTCGACTAGTCACCGATTATTTTTGCGATTAGTCGACTAGTCAGATCATGGCG
>JAOVYU010000029.1:10209496-10247931 GCA_025674565.1 Synodontis membranacea
AACTCCCTGAGATGACAATAGGAAGAAACCTTGAGAGGAACCAGACTCAAAAGGGAACCCATCCTCATTTGGGTGAAGGCACCCAAGTACTATTGCACATTAGAAAAACTATCATGGTGTGTTGGCTGTGTGTGTATGTCTGTCCATGTGTGTGAGGTCATCAGCAAGTTCTTTCTTGTGGAGTCTAAAAGTGGTTGGAAGGAAAGACCTGTGGAATCTCTCCGTCCCGCATCAGGGGTGCAGCAGCCTGCCACTGAAAGAGCTGCTCAGTGCTCCTGCATGGGGTGGGTGATGTTATCCAACAGAGATGACAGCTTAGCCATCATTCTCCTGTCACTCACCACCTCCACTGGCTCCAGAGGGCATCCTAGAACAGAGTTAGCCCTCTGGATCAGCCTGTTCAGTCTGTTCAGGGCTGTGGTATCTCTGTCCCCAGCAGAGATACCACTGCCCCAACAGACCACACCGTAAAAAATGGCCAATGCCACTACAGAATCATAAAAAGTCCTCAGAAGCGGCCCCTGCACGCCAAAAGACCTGAGTCTCTGTAGCAGACTACTACAGTCTGCTCTGCCCTTTCTTATAGAGTGCATTTATGTTATGAGTCCAGTCCAGTTTATTGTTCAGATGAACACCAAGGTGACCTATAGCTCTCCACAACCTCAATGTCCATGCCTTGGATGTTCAGTGGTTGTAGTGGAAGATGTTTGTGCCTGCGGAAGTCTACCACCACCTCCCTGGTTTTTCCAGTGTTGATCTGGAGGGAGTTTAGCTGACACCAGTCCACAAAGTCCCGGGTTATTTTTCTATACTCCCTGTCATCCTGTCAGCTGAACAGTGATAAGGCAGACTATTGCAGAGTCATCAGAGAACTTCTGCAGGAAGCAATTCGTGGTGTTATGAGAGAAGTCTGCAAGTGTAGATGGTGAAGAGGAACGGTGCTAGAACCGTTCCCCGTGGGGCCCCAGTACTGCAGATGACCCTGTTCGACACACAGCCCTGGGTTCTCACTGTGGTCGATTGGTGAGGTAGTCCAGTATCCATGTGGTGAGGTGATGGTCCACACCTATGTGCTCCAGCTTGTCCCTCAAGATAGTGGGTAGGATGGTGTTGAAAGCACTGGAGAAATCAAAGAACATGATTCTCACAGTGCTCCCAGCAGTCTCCAGGTGAGAGAAGGAACGATGTAGGAGGTGGATGATAGCATCCTTAAATATCCACCCTAAAATATAAATGGTTTCAAACTAAATTGACAGTATTCCAATAAGCATTGAAGGAGAGCCTTCTCAGCTACAGGAAAGCTCTTAGTGCTGCTAGATCAACATGGCTCTCCACCCTAATAGATGATGATAAAAATAATCCTAGATTAAAATAATACTTTAGCAAAATTAACTTGGAGTAAGACCAGCACAGTAACTCTCACGCCATCAATATGTAGTACTGATGAGTTCATGAATATTTTCAATGCCAAAATTGAAAATATCAGACAAAAAATTTAAGCTATGAATTTAAAGCCAGAGATTTTGATAACTGTCTCTGCAGACAATATAACTATATAAAATGAGGAAATACAATGTTTTACCCTCTTCAAGAGACTGAACTTATTTCACCAATTTCTTCATCAAAATCGACATGTTCACTAGATCCTTTACCTGAATATTTCCTCAAACAGATACTTCCAGAAGCTGTTGAACTGATCCTAAAAATAATAAATTCATCCCTCAGCACTGGCTACATACCTAAATCCTTTAAATTAGGTCAAACCCCTGATTAAAAAACCTGACATTGACCCCAGTCAGCTGTCCAATTATAGGCCAATATCCAACCTCCCCTTTATCTCGAAGATCTTAGCTGTAGCTCAGCAGTTTAGCTCATACCTACACAGGAATAACATTCATGAATTGCATCAGTCAGGATTTCAACTTCATCATAGCACAGAGACAGCGCTGTTTAAAGTGGTAAATGACCTACTACTGGCCTCTGATCAGGGCTGTCTTAGGTTTTTATTAGGTAAAGGAGCAGATCTTGAGGGTTCCCGAGCATAGAGTGTTTTGGTTAACTGGGATGTTTGGATGCTGTCGTCCTCTCACTCTCACACATACACTCAGGTTTGTTGAGAGTGGAGTGGTCAGCAAATACAGTATAATATATATCCAATGCAAGAATGAGATTACCCACAGAAATTTTAATGAACAAAATTTGATGCCTTATGAAATAATACACTGATAATCCATGCTTTAAGTTTTTTTTTTAATAATAATGATTTTCAGGGAGCATTTATATCATTTAAAATATATATATATAAGTCAAAATACAGAAAAAGCCAAAGCTTCGATAAACATGTCCATAAAAAAAAAAAAAATCAATCAAATGGCTTCAATTGCCTTGGTTTCCTAATTTGTTTTTCCCATTTCAAGTTAATACCAAAATAAAATTATATTTATCCTTTACCTGCAAGTTGTGGCTAGACCTGTTCATCAAGCATCAAACTAAATATACAATTAAATATACAACCCTATGAAACCAGGTTCAACATTAAATAACCTGCTACATAGCTGGATGGATACATACATGGATGTTTATATTCAATTCCCTTTCCCAAACGACTTCATCTTCAAATTACTGATATGACTATGGATTCTTAATATTCTTAAAGTCACATACAACTGAATTCTGTCTACATGGTTCTTTACAAAACCCTTTATAACGCTAAGGTCTTCCAAAATATTTATGACTGCAAAGTAACTTGTATTAGTCCCCAGCAGACAGAATGTCTTCACAAATTTGCATGATAGGTGTTCTGGACTCCTCCTGGGAGTTCTTTCTCCCTCTGATTATGAGCTGGGCGTGTGCCAGGAGGAGCTGAGGCACCTTGGCCCCACTCCAGATCTCAGGAACGTACAATGACAACAGCTTCAGTCCTGCTTCTGCAAGAAACCAAAAGACATTACAGAGGAGCACTGAACAGTCAAAGGGGAAAAAAAACTATTAAAAAGTGAGTGAGTGAAAGTTACCTCTTTTTAGTAGATCAGTAGTTGGGTGCATACATGCTGTTATCACATTTATGTGAAGTTTTTTTTCAACATCTAACAAGTGCAGCATAATTGTGGTGAAAAGCTGAAGAGTGTCCAGTTTGACCGTGCTTTGTTCTTGCACTTTGAACTCACATGTCTGGTGGTACAGTCTTAACAGGTCAAGTCTCACAGATTCATCAGTTATCAAAGTCTTTGCAATGGTGACATTGGGCACTATAACTTTTTCCAACCATTTCAAGATTGCAAACATGCAATATTCATCATAAGGCATCTCAGATAAAGTCCTGAGGGTCCATTGGATGAGTATAATAGCAGTTGCAGTCATGAGGCTTTGCATTTTATCAGAATGAAGGTAAGAGCTCTTGGGCGGCATTTTAGTTGCTGGATTATTGTCAGACTGATTAGGCATTAGAGGCCATGGCTCCCAGTGTGTTAGAACACTCAGCAGGTGGGGTTTGCATTTCATCAAAGACTGTACATATTCCTCTGCATGTCTATCCTTGCAATGGACTGTTCCTTGCACTTCCTCCTGCCACGCTCCTTAAAAAAAAACAAACAAAAAAAAAAACATTTAATTTTATTTACATACAAAGTCAAGAAAATTACCGGTGATATTTATACCCAACTTAAGCAGGTCACATACTTTTGCAATTGTACTAAAAATAGTAAAAACTATATTATTAACAGCTTACATTTTTCAAGAATTGTTCAAGAATTACTCAAGATAAAGCACTTTTATTTACTGAAAAAAAAAAAAATATATACATAATAATGAACTACTAAACTACGAATGGCCACAGCCATCAGGGAATACCGTTTCCATGAAAGGGTGTACATGGTCTGCAAAAATGCTTAGGTAGGTGGCACGTATCAAAGTAACATTAACATGGCAGTACCCAAGGTTTACCAGCAGAACATTGCCCAAAGCGTCACATTGCAACAGCTTGCCTTCTTCCCACAGTGCATCCTGTTGCCATGTGTTCCCCAGGTAAGCGAAGCATATGCACCCGGCCAGCCATGTAATTAATGAAAACAGGATTCATCAGAGCAGGCCACCTTCTTCCATTGCTCTGTGGTCCAGTTCTGATGCAGCCCCATACACAACAAACTGAGATGCACTGGGTATTCTGATACCTTTCTATCAGAACCAGCATCAACTTCTTCAGCAATTTGAGCTACAGTAGTTTGTATGTTGGATCGGGCCACACATGACCCCATGATACTGTTCCTCCCTTGGACCACTTTTGATAGATACTGACCACTGTAGACCTAAAACACCCCACAAGAGTTGTAGCTTTGGAGATGCTCTGACCCAGTCGTCTAGCCATCACAATTTGGCCCTTGTCAAACTCACTCAAATCCTTAGGCTTGCCCATTTTGTTCACTTGCTGATTAATATATCCCATCCACTAGCACGCGCCATGATGAAGGTATAATCAGTGTTATTCATGTCAGGTCCCTTCTGGTATCTGGATGGGACCTTTGCTGTACTGAGATCCCCCACAATGATATAATGCAGAATCCAGAATGCAGCGGCTTGCCTGGTGTTTAATGCACCAAAATACTCCTACACTACTCCACTGCTGCGAACGCTTCACTGGCTTCCTCTTGCTGCCTGCATATGATTAAAAACCTTGATGATGGCCTACAAATCCAAAAACGGTCCAGCCCCATCCTACCTGTCGGCGATGGTCAAACCTCGAGTTGCGACCCGCACCCTTAGAGCTTCAAGCTCTACCTGACTCGACCCCCCACGGCTCAAAGTTTCATCAAGAGTCTTCTCAGTCTTGGCACCTAAGTGATAGAATGAACTTCCTCTGAACTCAGACTCCCTTGCTGTCTTTAAACGACGACTAAAGACACATCTCTTCAAAGAGTACCTGGACTGGAATTAAAAAAAAAAAAAAAGAAACAAAACAAAACAAAAAAAACTGTACACCATGTAGGGCAGTAACTTCTTTTTTTACTAGGCACTTATTGGTATTGGCACTTAAGCATGGTTTTATTAGTGTGGAAATGTTCTTGACTACAAAGCACCTTGTATCTATCTTGTACCTCGCTCTGGATAAGAGTGTGTGCTAAATGCCTTAAATGTAAAATGTAAATGTAATGAGCAAGGGGGCTGGCATGTTCCGCCCCTTAATTTTCTGTGTTTTTTCTATCCACCAGGAGGAGCAGTGAATTTGAATGCTGGAGCGAGTACCTTAATTTAGGGTAGTGTCCCCTTGCATGTGCTTGAGTTCTTTTGGGAGGTGAAACAGACCCAAAGTAGACTAGTAAGGGCCAGGAACAAGTAACAGGGAAAGTGTGGAAAATAAATATTAAACTTATCATACGGTTCATTACCTGCAAGGTGTTTTTTTTGCTCCAGAAGGGAAAAAACAGCCAATGTGTGTTTAAACTCACAAATCATGAAACTTGTAACTTTCCAGCATTAGGTGTCAATAGCTCTGCTGTCTAATACACATTGAAAGTCCTAACCCAATTAGCATGTCTATAGTGTGTAATGGGGTGGAGCAATGAGCGTTTTGCTCATTGAAAAAAAAAAAAAAAAAAAAAAAAAAAAAGACCACAACTCACTCCTCTTCACATTTTCTTGCCTGCCCCATGCCCTTGTCAAAACCAGATTATGTTTAGCCATTTATTATGATTATGTTTTTAATTGTTAAAGCAAGATCACACAATATCATGATGATATAGGGGCAGACGGTGGCCTAATGGTTAGGGATGCGGTCCCGTAACCGAATGATTGCAGGAATCCCACGGCCAGAAGGTACCACTGAGGTACCCTGAGCAAGGTGCCGCCCCCAAGCCCTGTCCCCGGGCGCTGAAAATAGCTGCCCCCTGCTGTGCGTCACTGTTTACATATGGGGTAAATGCAGATGTCCAATTTCGTTGTTGCGCACTGTGTGCTGTGGTGTGTCAATAATGACAATGAATCACTTTCACTTCACTTCACTTGAGTGGATTGAACATGTTGTTCATAGATGAAACACCTGTATCTCTGGAACACTATGCCGGGCTTAATTTTAAGAAGAAGGACCATTTTGTTACCAAACCAATGCCCAAACATCCCCTTAAACTGCATGTCTGGGCAATCATGGACAGACAGTACTTTGAGAACAGCATCATCAAAGAAGCTGCTGCACCATATATAATGAGACACTTGGGGTCAAGATCATTGTTTCTTGCAGGACAATCAGAATCTCCAGATTTGGTTTGGTACAAGATGAAAGACTTAATCCACAAGGATGCTAAGGCAGGCACAAAGCAGTAGCTTGTCTGAGCTATAGAGTACTTTTGGGAGAGGAGACTGACCCAATATGTCTGCAACAGATTGATTACATGGCTAAATAAAGTTATACATCTGACTGGGGAGAACAAAGGCAGGCATAGCAGAAAATGAAAAAATATATATGGTTTTGTACTGTGTTTGAATAAAGTAAACACTAAAGCATTCCTTGGTGTATTCATTCTTTCTGTCTGTTTGACAATCTGAACAGCTGCTGACAGCTACATATTCACAGAAAAGGGGTGGTGGGGTGGAGGAATCAAAATGAATGTGTGTGAATGCCATTAACATCTCTCTTTAACCACAATGACCAGAGGATGGTTTGGAGGAGTGTAGGTTAAACTTTGGAACCCAAGAACACTAACAACTGTCATGCACAGTGATGGTAACATCCTGCTCTGGAGCATTTTGTTGCCAGTGGTACATTGTACAAATTTGCCATGTGCATGAGTAAAAATATAGGTAAATTTGCATGTGTTTGTTCTGCAAACCAACCTGTACACTGTCAAATGCAGGTTTCAAATCTGCGATGACGACCTACATACCCACGTACACACATATGCTATACTGCCAAAAGTATTCGCTCGTCTGCCTTTACACACATATGAACTTAAGTGACATCCCATTCTTAATCTGTAGGGTTTAATATGACGTCGGCCCACCGTTTGCAGCTACAACAGATTCAACTCTTCTGCCCAAGCTCTCCACAAGGTTTAGGAGTGTGTTTATGGGAATTTTTGATCATTCTTCCAGAAGCACATTTGTGAGGTCAGACACTGATGCTAGACATGAAGGCCTGGCTCACAGTCTCCGCTCTACTGCATCCCAAAGGTTTATCGGGTTGAGGTCAGGACTCTGTGCAGGCCAGTCAAGTTCTTCCACACCAAATTCGCTCATCCATGTCTTTACGGGCCTTGCTTTGTGCACTGGTGCGCAGTCATGTTGGAACAGGAAGGGGCCATCCCAAAATCTCTTGGTATGCTGAAGCATTCAGAGTTCCTTTCACTGGAACTAAGGGGCCAAGCCCAGATCCTGAAAAACAACCCCACACCATAATTCCCCACCAACAAAGTTTGCATTTGGCACAATGCAGTCAGACAAGTACCTGGCAACTGCCAAACCCAGATTCGTCCATCAGATTGCCAGATGTGATTCAGAGATTCTCCAGAGAATGCGTCTCCACTGCTCTAGAGTCCAGTGGCGGCGTGCTTTACACCACTGCATCTGCACTGCCCTGCTTTGCAGTGCACTTGGTGATGTATGGCTTGGATGCAGCTGCTCGGCCATGGAAACTATATATAGTTTCCAAGGCTGGCGTACTGTATGGGGCTTAATTGTTGCGTACTGTATGGGGCTGCGTAGCCGCAGACCAGTCAGTGTGCCCATGCCAACTCCTGAACACCATCGAAAGCACCAACAATCGGCACATCAGAACTGGACCACAGAGCAATGGGAGAAAGTGGCCTGGTCTGATGAATCACATTT
This sequence comes from Synodontis membranacea, assembly GCA_025674565.1. Classification (NCBI taxonomy): domain Eukaryota; kingdom Metazoa; phylum Chordata; class Actinopteri; order Siluriformes; family Mochokidae; genus Synodontis; species Synodontis membranacea. The sequence continues at coordinate 10,217,309 of JAOVYU010000029.1, forward strand.
CCTTTCATGTCACATAAATTTTTGTAGTGTAATGGCCTGTAGCAAAAAGATTTGCCTGTCACTGGTCAGTAATCCAGGAGAAAATTAAGGTGTCAACACCCATTGTCTTCCCAGTAGCAGTCACTGAATTGTGTTAAAAAGCATCGGAGAAATCAAAGAATGTGATTCCCATATTTTAACAGTAACACCACCATCCAGATATAAAAGAGCTTGGCAGGTCAGTATCATCAACTCCCAAACACCTTCAAATTCTTTAATCAGTCAACAGCTATCAGGACAGTTGAACAGGACAATGATCCCAACACACATCAAAACTGGTTTTCGAATAGATAAAACAGGCCATTATTTAGCTTATGGAATGGCCTTCCCAAAGCCCTGAACTGAACCCTATTGAAAATTTGTGGAGTATGCTTAAAATCCGGGTCAGTGCCAGGAAACCAACCAATTTAAATGAGCTCCACCAATTCTGCCAGAATTATGCCTTAAGCATGTTGATGGCTATCAAAAGCCTCTGGTTGAGACCTGCTCCATTATTAGTTTGGTGTATGTAATTTTAATACTGTGTGGATTAGAGAAAATAAAAAAAAAATTAAAATGTGTGCACCATATTCTGGTTTTTCATAAATGTTATAAAAGATGTATGCTGTACATTCATTCAACCCTGGAAAAATAACAGCTCATGAATGTATGTAAACTTCTGACCACAAATGTATTTTTTTTTTTTTGCAAAGAAAGCACCGTCTCATGGTAACACCATGCAAGTAAACGAATGGGCAGGTTTAGAGTTAAATATAGGCACACCCCTATAAGAAGGGGGACACTCCCTTCCGGAGGGCTTCTGGCTGGCTTCCGGTTTTAAATTGTTAAAAGCCAGAAGTAAAAAAGCCATTTTGATATTTCAGTACATAAATATCAAAATGCTGAATATGTATGTCTTGCAACGCAAAAAAGGAATGTTGCATAAATTATCCATACAGCTCAAACTTCGCAGCTTATTGGTTATGATGGTTATGATTATATCTACATGGCCACAGTGACTATGGTATCATGCCGCCATCTGGCCACAGAAAAAATGGTCTTTCACCCATCTCATTTATATTGCTTCCAGACAATTCAGAGGTCACATAAGTATAGTCATATGTACAGTGACTCTGATATAACGCCACCATCTGGCCCTAGAAAGAATGGCCTTTTCAACTACACTACATGGACAAAAGTTTGTGGACACTTGACCATAACACTGTGCTTTGTTAAACATCCCAGTCCCCCTTTCCTATTACAATAAGCTTAATATTTCTGGGAAGGTGTTCCACTAGACTTTGGAGCATGTGTGTATAGAATTTGTGTCTATTCACCACATGAGCATTAGTGAGGTCAGGCACTGCTGTTGAGTGAGGAGGCCTGGGGTGCAGCTGATGTTTCAGTTCATTCCAAAGGTTTTCAGTGGGGTTGAAGTCAGGGTTCAGTGTAGACTACTCAAGTTCTTTCAAACCAACCTCAGCGTAACGTCTTCATTGAGCTCACCCTACTGTGCACAGAGGCATTGTCATGCTGGAAGAGATTTGGGCCTCTTAGTCCCAATGAAGGGAAATTGAATGATACGGCATACAACACCACCCTAAACAATTATGTGCTTCCTACTTTGTGGCAACAGTTTGGGGAAGGACCATATACTGGTGTCATGGCCAGGTGTCCACAAACCTTTGTCTATATAGTGCATCTTCTCTATATTTAATTCATGCCAGGGTTGCTCTAGCTACTGGTTATGATGATTATTGGTTATGGCAACACAAAGGAGTGGCTTTTTTAATGCACTTACCATGCATTACTTTAATGCTGTGTGTGTTGAAAAGGTCTTGAAGGCAACAAAGTAGTGTGGCATCAGAGGCCACTGTTCCCCAGAAGTGAAGCAGGGTGAGTACAGCTGAGCAGGTCAGTGTCTGGGGATGCAGCCAGTCTGCATCTCTGTTACCATCCAGTGCATAGCCATGATGACTCAACACAGAATCCAAGATCTGCAGATATCTTTCCACATCAGATGGTTCCAATCCAGTTCTAATTAAAATAAATGGCATTGCTCAGTTGAACATCATAACTACATTATAAATACATAACTTTTACAAATACTTCTTTGCACAATAATTAGATTACATGAACTTGGCAAATGCAGAGCATGTACTTAACTGATGGTGGTACGAGAGTGACTGTGTTTCAACAAGAGGATGAAAGATTCCTAATTAGGAGTCCTATTCACTACATTAAATGATCTAAAAGTCAATTCCAATAGAAAGGAGATGGAATGTAAATGTTGGGGGTCTTTTAGGAATTTAGGTAAGAGGGAGGACTTTCAGGCAAACTTCAATAATTGTATAGCTCATTCACGTAAGGGCTGGCTTTTAACTTTTTTTTTTTGCACTTAACGTTTTTATGCATTTAGCTGATGACTGATACAAGAAGTGTGACTGTTGGAATGGTATAGTCCTTGGTGGTAAAAGAAATATGCAATATTGCTGTTACTAAGATGTAGCATAAATAATTATATATTACTATGGATACAGTATTAACTAAAAATGATAGCATTCTCAATTTGTTCTCAAATTCATCTAATCTTTTTTTGTGGAATAAATTTGAAAAATCTGAGACTGCTCTATATCTTATTGCTTTTACCAACTAATAGCACAATTCAGGCATTAAGAACTGTGAATGAATCTTGCAGTTTATATACAGGCATGACATTATGACCACTGAGAGGTGAAGCGAATAGGTGATTAGTTGATTTGAATTGACCACGTATGGTTGAATAGGGGTGTGCAGAGGGCGGAAAATGGGGCAAATCCATGTGCGCACAATCCCAGGTAGAGTGCAATTTTATAAAGCGTATACTGCCCTACAAAGCAAAAAGGCAGTAACTACGCAGAGTGCAGAACTGAGAAAATGTACTTTTGCTTTGTTTCACTAGGGCTTTTTGCAGTTGCTCTGCTAACAACTACCATTTTTCTCCAAAACAACACACATGTGAGATAAGATATTTTGTCACATAACAAAGGATGCCTTGAATGTCATGAAAATGATAACTCATTTTAGACCAAAAATGCAGTTACTGCCTTTTTGCTTTGTAGGGCAGTATATTGCTTGCAGGTCTGTGCGCGCATGTTTTTATAAATCTGACATTTTCTTTGCGTACGTCATTTTCATCTTTTTTTGTGTACGTACACTTTTACGAGTTCTACACAAAGTTTTATAAATGAGACCCCTGGTATTTCATGCAGTCCATGATGTCATGTACCCTAACAAGATTTCCAGTCCCTCCAGATGAAAACAGGCCCACATCTCTCCCCACAACCCCCCAAACTCTACCATATTTTTTACAGTTGATAAATGGCTCTTTTCATTATAGCTATTCCTTTTATACCAAAAACACCTTGAGTGTATTGGCAAAAAGCTCCATTTTTGTTTCACCAGACCATTGTCCAAGTCAAAGTTGTACTACATTTATATTTTTTGCTTACATTTGTTAACTCCGAATAGGCATTTTCCTGAAATAAATTCCAAAGAACCAGTTGGCGTGGATGTGGCATCTGATGGTGGTTTTGGAGACTAGGCAATCCCAAGATTCTACTTTTCCTTGTAATTCACCAACAGTGAAATTTGGGAAATAAACTTGGGTCCCATTCCAGGACAAATTTTTTAACAGTTTCAGTTTATTTCCATCTTTTTCATTATTTCCATAACAATAAAATAGGCATTTCCCAACTTCCTCCCTCATTTGCTTTACATGTTCTCTTATCTTATCTGATGGATGACTAAGGGAAATTGGCCTCTGTGTCACCTTATATTTTAACCCCAGTTAATTAACCTTGTGTATGGCTGGATTCATGCAACAATCTTCCTTCTACTCAAGTCTGATAAGACCATAGTACTATTACTAGGACCACCTGCAGCTAGAAGTAAGCTGTCTGATTAGATATCAATTCAAAGGATGGCCTTTCTGTTTCACCATGTGCAGACATGAAAGACCTTGTTGTGATTACGTACTCCAGTCTCTCATTAGATGTTTATGTAGGTCATATTACTAGGACAGCCATCTTTCATCATAGAAATATTACTAAGATAAAAAATATTGTTGCCTTTTTACCACTAAGATAATGGAGGCAGACAACAGTTTCTGAAAATCCCAAAGTAAATGGCTGCGAAAGCTTTTTATTAGAACACCGCATCTAAACATGGGAACATCAGAATGATCTTTTTAATCAAAACCTGGCCAAAAACCTAAAACCCCAAAACCCCAACAGGGTGAACAAAAACCAGCAAAGAACTGTGGGAAACTCTGCCCCCACCCCCAGCGCCGTTACAATATGATGTCACTGTATGGTGCACAAAAACAAATTCATTCTTTTGTTACATTGTTATTATGACTCATTATTGTAATGCCTTAATGTCTGGATGTTCCAGAAGGTGCATAAACAATTAGTACAGAATGCAGCAGGGAGAGCCCTTACTAGAACAAGAAGGTTTCAGCACATCACCCCTATCTTAACTACACTGCATCAGCTCCCAATCGATTTTCAGGTTGATTATAAAATACTACTCATGACCTATTAAGCATTTATTGGTCATGCATCGCAGAACAGTGGACTCTCGAGTGATGAACCACACCTTCACCATCTGGCACTCAGACAAGTCAGTGAGTTATGCAGACGGCAGGATAACAATACCTGCCTGAATACCTAGTGCCAACTGTAAAGTTTGGTGGAGGAGGAATAATAGTCTGGGTCATGTTCCAGCATGACACTGTTCTTGTGCACAAAGTAAAATACATGGTTTGCCATATGGAAGAACTTGGCTGGCCTGCACAAAATCCTGACCTACACCCCACTGAAAACCTTTGGGATGAACTGGAATTCCAATTGAGTGCCAGGCATTCTTGCCCATTATGAATGTTTATGACTTATAGCTCAAGAAAAATCAGTATCTCAAATTATTAGAATATTTTCTTTCTAAATTTAAGTAACTGATGGAACAGTTATAACACTTTTTCTTGTTAAATTTTTTTAGATGCACTCGTAAGTGTAAATGTGCAATTTCCAGTTTTTGTGTGAACTAGTCAGTTTTAGGTCATGTTCTATTAACATTCTCTCCAAGGTGGTATGTTGTTCTGTTGGAGTTTTGGTTGAGGGTTCAAGTGCAGTTACCTGAGGTGTCTAATGACTGAGAGCAGGGCACACAGGAAGTCACTGATGAATGAAAAAGAGAAGCCTAAATTGTTCAGTTGCATGTCTGCTCTATTGCTCCATTGCATCCTCCAGTTGGTCTTGCCAAGGTTCGAGAACCACAGAGTATGGAGGAGTCTTATTACTATGGGCAGCATTCTTCCGTCAACATTCCTGTCAGATACAGTCACATATCATGATTCAGAAAACTACTATTATTATTTTTTAATAGAATTTTGGCAACTGGATGAGAATATTATCTGAAACGGCAAAAGATGTAAAATATTCAATTAAATAAAAGTCATACTGACCTTCTCTCTGATAGCTGTAATATCCACGTTAGGATCCCATCAGCCTTAATAAAGTCATAGGATGCTTTTGGGAGATGAGCAGTTTCCGAGAGTATGTTCACAATCTGAATCTGCAACAACGTTTAATAGTAACAGTTTAATAGTAAAGATAATATCTAGATGATGTATAATACATATAAAGTCCCTTGCACAAATATTCCTTCCACTTGCAATTTTCCTCCTGAAACTGTAATATCAGTATTCATATCATATAATGATTAGAGGAGCTAACAGCACATCATGTGCATATGTTGTGCTGTGTGTCAACTGACTTTCATGAGCAAGTATATAATGATTTTCTCCTTTGTTCCATCTTTCCTTCACAAGACAGTAGCCATATTATATTTAAATGGCTTAAACTGCAATGAGTATAAATGAATAAAATGAGTAATAAGGAAATGTGAATTTGGAAAAAAACAAAAAAATTTTTTGCCTTTACTGCTTCATACATCATTTTTCTTTTTACCCCAGCCCTTATGACAGCAGGTATAGCCTAATAAAACTCGTTACATCATAGAACTACTACAAAAATGATAAATAAATAAATAAAAAAAACATATGAAAAGCCATTTTTCTAATAACAAATTTGTTGTTGTTTAAGTTGACTAGGTTGTTTAAGTTGACTAGGTTGTTTAAGTTGACTAGTAGGTTGACTTGGATATCTTATTAATAAAACTGCAGTTACCATGAATAGCTTGACCTTAATGCATTCCAATGTTATGAGTAAACCTGGTATAAACACGCATTTATTTTAAAGTGAATAACTATCTTCCTGACTTTAGGGAGGAGGGTTGTTGACAGTGACCATTATTTAAGATTTTGTATTATTTTTTTTTAAATTAGACTTTTTTTTTGGAGCTTTCCCAATATAAAAAACAATTTGGCCTGTGAGCAAACTTCTGGCCTGGAGAGCAGGTAGAAATTCTCAAAGTTTGTCTGTGCACTCATGTTATTGCTCAAAGCTTTCATTTTGAATTAATTCTTGAACGTGTGATTAAACCCTGGCAAAATCTAGGCTTGCCTACAGCTTGCCTCATACCACTGACATATCCAGAAAATGATTCAATTAGTCACCAAGCCAGTGCTGAAATGTACCTGGGTAGACTGGTCACAGAGTGTGCTGCTACAGAAACCCAGGAGTGCATGGAAGATGCACTGCTGTTCACATATCTCATAGCAGAGCTCATCTCTCATACCTTCTTCAAGCACTTTTAACAGCCACTCCCTCTCCAGTTTATGCTGAGGTAAACAATAAAGCAAACAAAAACATGACAATGGCTTCAAACAGTAATTTTTGATTAAGTAATAGAAGCAGAAGAAAGAAACTTGGACATAATGCATTACCTCTAAATCAAAGCTATAGAAAAGTCTGAAGAAGTCTGGAACCCTTTTGAGATCCACATGCTGGGTTCCCAAAAGAAACTTACTGATCACCGGGTACATGTGCTCCTCTATAAGTTAGCAGACAGTTTTGAAGGTAAGCAAATAAATCAAATCTATATAACAATGCCTATAGGTAAATGAATATAAGATTGCTTAGAAATAACACCCACCAGGTTTCAAAATCTGCTGAGCCACTTTTGCAGTATAGGTAGCATGAACAAAAGAGACTCTAAGATTCTGCTTTTGAATCGCGTTCCTGAGTGTATCCAACAAAAAAAGCAGCTGGGAACAGGAGACAACAACGTGCTCACCATTTAGCTGTTAAGCATTAAACATTGGTACAATGGTACAAATAGAATTGAACAACCTGGTAGAGCTGAGTACCTGCTTTTTCTCTTTGAAATGAACAGATTCCAAATGCTGGTAGAAGGATCCGAGGACATGGTAGGCCGCGGCCCTCATTTTGTGATCATAGCTGCTTAGGGCCACTACTGTAAGTCCCAGAGCATGACTGGATACAAACTTTCGGCAATCTAACACAGACTCTGAGAGGAAAGGTTACATTAAAATACACAACAAAGACCACAGAGTTTGGGATGTAATCTTTTATAGGTTGTTTGTATTTTTGTATATAAACAAAGTATAGTTCAAAAAAGACAAAGTAGGTAGGTAGAAAATACAAACAAAATTATGCAAAATTATGGTGAACAATTACACATTAAATTAAACTAAAAGTGAATGAGTAAAGGTTCACCCAATGTACTGTATGTATTAGATTAAAATTTATAACCAGAAGTTACGTACTTCTGTAAAGTCGCTTGTGACGGTGCCTATTGTTAAAAGCACTATACAAATAAAACTGAACTATAGCTAATAATTTACAAACAAATCTACAAATACAGTGGGGGGAAATAATTATTTGATCCCCTGCTGAGTTTGTAAGTTTGACCACAAAGAAATGAACAGTCCAAATTTTATGGTAGTTATTATTTTAAGGAAGAGTGATAGAATACCAACCAAAAAATCTAGACAAACCACACTACATAAAATGTATAAATTGATTTGCATTTCATTGAGTCAAATACACATTTGATCCCCTACAACCCAGCCTGAATTCTGGCTCCCAAAGGTTGGGTGTGGCACACAGCAATCAAACAATTACAGATATACCTGATCTCATCCTGTTGTGTGTATAAACCACACCTGTCCAAAGAATCAGTTTACAACCTCTCATTCTCCATAAACGAGACTAAAGAGCTCCCAAAGGATGTTAGGGATAAGACTGTAGACCAGCACAAGGCTAGAATGGGCTACAAGAATGGGCTACAAGACAATCAGAAAAAGCTTGGTGAGAAGGTGACAACTGTTGGTAAGATTATTCAAAAATGGAAGAAATATAAAATGACCATCAATTGCCCTCAATCTGGAGCTCCATGCAAGATCTTGCTTCATGGAGAGGATGATCATGAGAAAAGTGAGGGATCAGCCCACAAGTACACAGGAGGAGCTTGTTAATGATCTAAAAGGAGCTGGGACCACAGTCACCAAGAACACCATTAGTAACACACTATGCTGTAATGGATTGAAGTCCTGCAGTGCCCCCAAGTTCCCCTTGCTGAAGAAAGCACATGTACAGGCCCATCCTAAGTTTGCCAGTGAACATCTAGATGATTCAGAGAAGGCATGGAAGAATGTGCTGTGGTCAGATGAGACCAAAACCAAGCTCTATGGCATCAACTCTGCAACTCAACAACTGCCGTGTTGCCATGACAATGACCCAAAACATACAGCCAAGGCAACAAAGGGGTGGCTAAAGAAGAAACACATTAAGGTTATGGAGCAGCCTAGCCAGTCTCCAGACCATAATCCTATTGAAAATCTGTGGAGGAAGCTGAACGTTCAGGTTGGCAAGCGGCAGCCAAAAAACCTAAAGCACTTAAAGAGTTTCTGTAAAGAGGAGTGGGCCAAAATCCTTCCTGAGATGTGTGCAAACGTGGTGACAAACTACAAGAAAGATCTTACCACTGGTCCTGCCAACAAGGGATTCTCCACCAAATATTAAGTGGTGTTTTGCTTGGGGATCAAATACTGATATGTCTCAATGAAATGCAAATCAATTTATAACTTATGTAGTGTTTTTTCTGGATTTTTGGTTGATATTCTATCTATCTTCATTAAAATGAAACTACCATAAACATTATTAAATTAATTAAATAATTATTATATAAATCATTATTTCCCCAACTGTAAATCTACTTAACAAGACCTCAAAAAGGACAATGTCTTGTCTTTAGACTGAAAAACAAATAGCAAAACCTAATGACCTATTATTGTAAGGTTACAATAAAACTCGAGTGTTTGTAACAGCAAACTAGTATACAAACTTTTACTTCAATCAGACAAGAATCCCACACAAACAATTAGTTGTTTGTTAAACACTTCACAATTTGTGTCATGAAATTTGTGGGAGTAGCAAAAGAGATTCAGAGTGGGTGGAGTGCAATGATCCTTGACGCCTTTTTGCATTAAGTCAAAAATGAGCTGACAAAGGATAAAGAACTTTCTCTATGGCTAATGGCTTCTATCAGGTCAACTGTGCTTCTCTGTCTTGTTTGAATGGCAGAAGGGAGTACTACCTAAAAATGAAACTATAAGTCTCATGTCTCTATGACTTACAGTTTGGTCTCCAAAAGCATCCTGAAGTACTTTCCAAATGTCATTTTTTTTTAAAGAGGTCACAGATGAACAAACTGTTAAAAGCTTCATAGTGATCTGCCCTGTATCACTGGGCAGTGTAAAAATCAATCTAATCATAATTCTAACATGACAATTCTACCTGCCCTATTTTGCATACATGGGTTCACAGACATACACAATTGGCTAAAGTTTTCTTACTGGGAGGGGAAAGTGCATGCCATCCCTCTCACCAAGAGAGCATGTCAAATTTTGCCCACAGCTATGCCATAGGATTTCACTGAACTCTCACACAGTGAGATGCAAACACTTCTGTTGTGCCACTGTTGTGCCACTAAATTATAAGTTATTTAATTTATAACTTTATAAATTAATAATTATTCCACACAGATCTGCTATGGGGCTATAATTTTTGAGCAAACACTTCTCATGAAATTAACTATGGAGTGGCCTAAAACTTACTAATCTGTGGTGTTCACTTGATGTTTACCTGGACGGACAATGTAGCTGAATAAGGGTATAAGGAAGGAAGGATCGTAAAGATGCATCATATCTGGAGAGCCCTCTTTCTCTTCAATTGAAGTCAACTCTTCATTCTCCTTAAGAAAACAAACAAAATTAACATCTCATAAATCTCAATTATTAGTATATTCTTTATACTAAATGGCATCTCAGTACAAATAATGCATGGAAACCAAAAGCTTAATTAATATTAAGAGTACAAAACTTTGAACATGAATGTTAACGAACTTAGTTGTTTTAAAAATGTTCCTAAATAACCTTAAGTTAAAAAAAAAAAAAATTACTCTTTTTGACTTAGGTTGTTCTAATACAAAAACAGGGGTGAAACCATAAGCTACAAAAGAGAAGTTTAATTTGTGTCATTTTTATCTGGAGACCCACACCTTCTTACGCATCAAATTCAAGGAATTTTTTTTTGCCTAGGGGCATTTGACTGCAAGAATGTAACTATGAAGGGGTGTGTAAATGTTTAGGAGTAATGAAAACAGAGGCATTCTAATAATTGGCTAATCAACAGTTTACCTTCCACGGCATACCTCATGACTTCTCATGGCACAGTAGTGTGCTACGGCACACAGGTTGGGAAACACTGGTAAAATTAACTGTTTTTGTGCTTAACAATCTTAAGAAAAAAAAACTGGAATCCTATGGGGAAATTACGTTTGGGTCCCAACCAAATCGGGTCACAAACAAATTTCTGGAAAGGATCATAGTCGTGACCCGAGGGTCCACTGTATGGGTAAACTTGGCTAATGCGAGTACCCAGGCTAAAAGGATATTAACTTTACATAGAGATTAAGGTATTTATATATTAAAAAAAAAAAAAAAAAAAAAACCCCTAAAAGCACCAGCATGCTCTTTAAGTGTATGGAATAAGGTGCTGGTGTTGAACAGCAAGGTACCTGTGGGACAAGATGCCGGTGTAGTGGAAAGTGTGCAATGGTATTCAACATCCTGTCTAAAACCAGATGGTCCAAAAGCGGCTCAGAGCAGAGCTGTTGCCATAGTAATGGACCCAGACTCTTCCGTGCTTTGTGGTACTCCACTGCGGCATTACCCCATAGCAAGTATCTGAACATACACAAAACAGCAATCAAAAAAGTTATTTGGGCTGACCAGGGTATCTGCCAAGTACATCTAAAGTAAATATAAAATAATCTAAAGTATTTCAACTTTGTTTTTTGTTTTTTTTTTGCTTTGGTGAAAATTAAGTGTTAAACCAATTTCTGGATTTGCATTCTTCCGGAGAGTCAATGTATACACATTTGCAAATGTAGTTGACTGTGTACAAGACAAATGCTAGAGAGATTTTTGTAGTAAATATTGTAATTCTTCTGATACATTATTTTGGATAGGTTGATAAGCTGTTATAAGGAATCTTTAATAATTGCCAAAATGCACTTTTTGTCTAAAAATGCAAGGCTGTATACATACATTTATATATATATAAATACATGTATGCATGCATGTACACACACGCAAAACACCTAAACATACACTCAAACACTTTCTTAGGAACACCTAAGAACACCTAAGAATTACGCAATAACTCATGCAGATACAATCCAATAGCTACAGGTAATGTCCACATCAATCATCAGAGCGGGGAAAAAATGTGATCTCTGTGATTTTGACCATGGCATGACTGTTGGTGCCAGCTGGGCTGGGCTGATTATTCCTATACTTCTAGGATCATCACACAAAATAGTACATATAGTTTAGACACAATGGTACAAGAAAGATAACACATCCACTGAGCAGCAGTTTTGGCAACAGAAACGCCTTGTTGATTAGAGAGAATGGCCAACAGAGAATAACCAGACTGGTTCCAGCTGACCAGAAAACTACAGTAACATAGATAACCATTCTGTACAAATGTGTTGAGCAGAAAAGCATCTCAGAATGCAGAACATACCAAAACCTGAGGTGGATAGGCAGTGGCAGAAGAAAACATTTTGTTCCACTATTTTCAGCAAAGAAAAGAAAGCTTAGGCTGTAGTAGGCACAGGCTCACCATAACTGGACAGTTGAAGTCTGTAAAAACATAACTTGGTCTGATGAATCTCTATGTCTGCTGACTCACACAGAGAGTAGTGTCAGAATTTGGCACCAACAGCATAAAACTGCATATCCATCCTGCCTTGTTTTGACTGTCCCTGATGGTGGAAGTGGTGTAATGGTGTGGGGAATGTTTTCATGGCCCACTTTAGGCTCATTAATACCAATCATTGCCTGAAATCCATAGCCTATTTGAGCATAGTTGCTGACCATGTGCATCCTTCATAGTCACAATCTACCCATCTTCTAATGGCTACTTCCAACATGAGAATCCACAAAGCAAGAGACATCTCAAACTTGTTTCATAAACATGACAATAAGTTCAAGTGTTCTTCAGTGTGCTTCTCAGTCAGCAGAGCCAATATATATTAAACAGGCATCTAAAATTCCTTTGGGGTGTAGTAGAATGGGAGATTCGCAGCAAGAAAGTGCACTGGAAAAATATGTTGGAATTTCATGATGTCATCCATTCCATGGAGAACTGAGGCTGTTTTGAGAGAAAAGTGAGATGCTACCCAAATAGTATTTCTATAATGTTCTTGGTATAGGGCTCAGTAAGTGTATATCTGATACCTGTTAGTTCTGCATTGTAGGAATAACAATGACATTGAAATTCTTTCTGTCTAAAAACTTACTGAAATTCCATCAGACTCATGTTGTTTTTCTCATATTCATTAAGCAGCAGTAACATTTGCTGATCTGTAAACATAAAAGTGAAACAAATAACCATTAGCAAACACTCATGATTTCAAATCCAGGTTTAATACTACACAACAAGAAACTTTATATTGCATAATCAAGGTTCTGAGTTTCAGAAAGAGTGGCAAAATTCAAATCAACTACACTATTTGGACAAAAGTGTGTGGATACCTGATCAGCACACCCATGTATGGGCCTTCCTCAAACTGCTGCCACAAAGTTGTAAGCATACATTTGTCTAAAATCTTTTTGCTCTCTGTAGCATTAAGATTTCCATTGACTGGAAATAAAGGGCTCAAGACCTGTTTCAGCATGACTCCTGTGCACAAAGTGAAATCCATAACTCCAGAACTCTAGTGTGTCAACCCAAACAAAACCTTTGGCATGAATTCGAACAGCAGCTGTGTACCAAGCCTTCTATCTTGACATCGGGGCCTGACCTTACTAATGCTCTTGTGGCTGAATGGCAAAAATCCCTACAGACACATTTCAAAATATAGGGGAAAGTCCTCATTGAACAGTGGAGGCTGTTAAAATAACAAACAACAGATAATATATATGATGTATAGCCAGTTCACCACTGTTCCTTCCTTTGGCCACTTTGGATAGATACTTACCCCAAAAGAGCATTAGTAAGGTCAGGCCCCGATGTCAAGATAGATCACAATTTGGCCCATTTCAAACTCGCTCAAGTCCTTAGGCGTGTCCATTTTTTCTACTTCTAACCCATCAACTTTAAGGACAAAATCTTCACTTGCTACCTAATATCCCATCAACTGCTAAGTTTGTCAGCCTCATTTTGGAAAAGTTTTAATACTTTTTTTTTTTTTTTTTTTTTAATTAGGAGAGGAGAATTAAAGAGGAGGCCAGACCAACAAGTCTGTATTTGGGGTTTTATAGGTGTTTCCTGGGTTGGGGGTGTTACCTGTTATGCTTGATTAGGAAGATCAAAGAACATAATAGCTGCAAGGTGAGTGGATTACACCAAATGACATTGAGGCTATGCCAAATTTACTTTCAACAGTATTTTCAACAGTATTTTCAACAGCTTTTTAAATTTACTTAAGACACTGATCTATGAATGTAAGGAGTTAATATAAAGTTGGGTCCAGAAGTATCTGGACGGTGACAATTTTCCTAACTTTGCCTCTGTACACCATGTCAATGGATTTGAAATAAAGCATTTAAAGTGTAGACTTTCAGATTTAATCCAAGGGGTTTAACCATTTAGGAATAACTCATTTCTATGTATTCCCTTCATTTTCACAGGCTCAACAACTGGAAAAACTAACAATTACAAATAAGGATTAAGGACTATTTCTAATACTAGTATGCTTTGAACCCATGGAGCGTCATCAAATGCTGTGTTTGTGCCCTTGCAATGCTTTACTAGGCCTTTACTGCAACCAATTTCAGTTGTTGCTTGTTTGTGGGAAGGTTCTTCTTTCTGCCTACAGTTTTGTTGTAAATAAAAAGCATGCTCAATTAGGTTAAGGTCAGGTGACTGACTACCATTTAAGAACATATAATTTCATCGCTTTAAGAAGCTCTTGGGATGCTTTTGCAGTATGCTTTAGGTCATAATCCATCTGTACTGTGAAGAGCCATACTATGCCTTTTGCAGCATTTGACTGAAAATGAGTAGAAAGTATGGTCCTATACACTTCAGAATTCAGATGAATTCAAATACTTTTATCAGCAGCCAAACATCGATAAACACCGAGTGACCCAGGTCCACTGGTAGTCATAAAAGCCCATTCCATTGCCTCCACTATGTGACACATGATGTGGTTATGCTTTAGATCATGAGCCCTTCCTTTTCTCCTCCATACTCTTCTCTACCCATCATTCGTTTATAAGTCAAACATCTGATCAAAACTGTTTCAGAAATTGGCGGGCTTTTTTTTTTTAAAATATGTTTTCTAGCAAAGTCTAATCTGGCCTTTCTATCCCTTACAGTTATCAGTGGATTGCATCTTCAGATATACCCTCTGCATTTACATTCATGAAAGTCTCTCTTGAGCGTAGACTTTGACAATGATATGCCTTCCTCCTCAAGAGGGCTTTTGACTTGGCTAGATGCTTTGAAGGGTTTTTTTTGGTAACCAATGAATGAATTCTGTGATCATCCACTTTAGTTGCCTTGCATGGTCTTCCATGCTTTTTGGTGTTGCTGAACTTGCCAACGCATTCCTTCTTTTTATGAATGCGCTACAATTGTTGATTAAAGCTGAAAATCTACACTTCCATCAAATCTTGAGTGCTTCATTACAAATGCAATGCGGTGGTTTACAGAGGCAAAATTTCAAATCTCTGTCCAAATAATTTATATGTAAATTATAGAGTTTGTAAAAGGTATCTGCTAATATTCAAAAACTATGATTATTGTATAGTTCACAGCTATTTATAAAATGTGTGTGAACCTTGAAAGTGTGCTGAAATTACACCACTGTCATAATGAACAAGTCTTGGGGGCTTCACTTCCAGTGAAGGGAAATTGTAAAATACAAAGACATCCTAGACAACTGTGCACATCCAGCTTTGTGGCAACAGTTTGGGGGAAGGCCCCCATGATTTTCATGGGGTCTACAAACATCTGGCCATATAGTGTATATCATAGTGGTCCCAGAATCCCCAAAGTTTTGGTGGTTTAAAAGTAATGTTTCTGTTGCTGTTTTAAAAGTCATTCAACAATAAGATCTGATATACAGTTAATATTTATCTTGATATACAGTTTATAATTTTTTAAAGACTACAACCATTATAAATAACACACACTTACCTGTATTGCTCAATGTTGCTCCATATGCACCAAGCAGAACATGAAAATGATTGCTTTTGCAGACCTCAGGACAATTTTTCACCAAGGTGAGCAAAAGGGTTATCAGTGCCTCTGGGGGAAGGGGAAAAAAAGGAAAATGCAAGGGAGACCATAATATATTACATGATTCTAGGCAATAGAATAGGCAATAGAATAGAATTCTCAGCTTCAGTCCTGGAGTCCCTGTTCCTGTACACCTATGGAATTGTTGCCTAGAATCATGCAATTATATTACATTACTAGAATAATGTATAATTATATTACAGTCCAGGTTACACTGACTTGATTATTTGAATAGCCTGCAGCAATTCTTACCCTTGGAGTAAGAACTACTGTCTGTGTCATCCTGGGGTGCCAGCATTGTGGGCAAGAAGAGAGAGTGACTAGTGACCATCAAGTGGAGGGTTTCTATGGGCAACAATCTTTTAGCCGATGGCACACTTCTATACATTGGCTCCAACAAAGACTTCAGGGTGCACAGGAACATTTTATCTTTGTAGCGATATCTGTAAACAGTTTAAAATTTACAGACGCACAAAGCAAAACAGCATTATTTTAATATAATAATATATATAAAGGTATTATTCAACAAGATAATATTCAGGTTAGTGGATCTGGTAGTTTTAATGGTAATAGCTTCCAAAAATCACTCACTTTAAACCTGAATTAACAAACACATTCCAGTCCAAATCTGTAATATTTTCTGGAGAGATCTGGAAGCATGCAAAGACATGTATACACATTTGGATTATACTGATACAAACAAACAAAAAAATCAACACTGTCTTGCAGATACTGTTTCTGAAATAATGAAAATTAACCTTACACAAAATTATATTGTATAGCTATTTACTTAAGCAGGTCAGAACAGGAACTAGAAAAAAGTAACTTAAAAAGGAAAGGAAGGTAAAAGCAACTGTACATTTGGCATATTAAACTGTCAACAAAATGGAAACATGCACAGAAACATGTTCTGTACTCACCGGCAGCATCTTCAATCTCTGCAACATGGTCTCCTCATTTTTAAGTGGCTTTTTGTGCTCCTTATAAGTCGTTGCCAACCAGCGGAGAGCAGAAGTCAGCAAAGATTTCCTCCACTGCAGTTGTTCTGGTGTGCAGGCCAACTTCTCAGTGATCAAGTCTGCCAACCTCCACCTGAACCAAAACCATTTGCTATACATTAAAGCTAGATAATTGACAACAGACAAAACCAACTGCATATGAGAGAGAAACATTTTACAGTATAGGTTATATAATTTTTACAAAAAGATCTGCATGAAAATGTGCATCATCCACCGGTCCTGATTACTATTTTAGCCATTATTACATACTATTAGGAGAAGACATTAAGTCTTTAGATTAAGATTAAGTGTTTAAGTGGAAATGGTTGTGGAGATGGGATATATTAGGCAGAAAATGAACATTTTGTCCATTTTCTTGAGTTGACCAAGTTGATGAGTTAGAAGTAGGAAAACTGGGCAAACGCAAGGACCTGAGCAAGTTTGACAAAGGCCAAATTGTGATTCCTAGACGACTGGGTCAGGGCATTTCCTAAACTGCAACTCTTGTGGGGTGTTCCTGGTCTGCAGTGGTCAGTATCTATCAAAAGTGGTCCAAGGAAGGAACAGTGGTGAACCTGTGACAGGGTCATGGGTGCACATGCTGACTGTGTCCACAGCCAAAAGTGCCAACAATAGGCAAATGATCTTTAGTCAATGTTCTGCTGGGAAATGTTGCGTCCTGCCATGTGGATGTTACTTTGACACGTACCACCTACCTGAGCATTGTTGCAGACCATGTACACCGTTTCATGAAAACGGTATTCCCGGATTGCTGTGGCCTCTTTCAGCATAAAAATACGCCATGCCACAAAGCAAAAATGGTTCAGCAAAGGCTTGAGGAGCCGAACGAGTTTGAGGTGTTGACTTTCTTTGGCCAAATTCCCTATATCTCAATAAAATCGACCATCTGTGGGATGTGCTGGACAAACAAGTCTGGCCCATAGAGATTCCACCTCGCAACATTCAGGACTTAAGGGATCTGCTGCTAACATCTTGGTGTTGGACACTACAGCACACTTTCAGGGGTCTAGTGGAGTCCATGCCTCGACCGGCCAGGGCTGTTTTGGCAGCAAAAGGGGGGCCAACACAATATTAGGCAGGTGGTCATAATGCTATGCCCAGGGGCGCCATCAGAAATCTTTAGCCTCATGAACAGGACCAGCCGTAACTGGTCGAGCGACCCGGGGGGGGGGGGTGTTGGTGATCTATAAGTGAAGTCAAGCTGTTGCCTGGATACAATTTGGGCGGACTGAACCATTTTATGATAATCGACAGGGGGAGAGGGGCTCACGGACGTTTGTGTTTCCTAAACAAACATTTTTTGACACCAGGAAACAGCAAATAGAATAATTTTAAGTTAATAATTTTTACTATCAGCACCACAATTTTATTGAGGGCTTCTCTGGGCCCCCTCTCAGTCATGGGCCCCGAGCACCGTCATCGTTTACCCCCCCTTTACAGCGCCCCTGCCTATGCCTGATTGGGCTGATGGCACACACACCTACACCCTTCAAGATATGAAAACAATGCATCTTTTTTGTTATATTGACCAGTTGTCATGTTCTGCAATTAAATGCTCTAATTGACAATGTCAATAGTTTATGGAATTCAACAAAAACGTTCATGCTCCTCAAACACATACCTAGTTATAATAGTTAAACTACAAAAAGTGTCAATCATGTGTCAATAAATGTGCAACATGCAAAATACAACCATTTCCAGTCATTATAAAAGCAGTGTCACTGGTTTAAACATGCTTACCTGTGGTCACTATTTTCTGGTTTCTCAAGGAGGACAGGCAAATCACATATTAATTTAGAGAGATCAGAAGCCATAGCTCCCAGTGGGATGAGGCCGGAGAGCAGCTCCACATACAACTCCAAATTCACATCAGCATCCATCCGTAGCACCGAGCATGACAACTTGGCCAGCATAGTTTTGCACAGCATCTGCAGAACTGCCTTTTGAACTGCTCATGACAGGACAAAATGTCATAATTGGAAATAATAAAGACTCTTTCTAAATAGCATGAAGGCACAAAAGTGTTACAGTAAGCCAGAAATGATCAGTTGACTACAATGATAAAGTGCAGTGATCTGACAGTACTGCTCTGCTGTTTCCCTTGACGGCACTCATGGTTTATTCACTGTTGATTTTCAATATGTATTTATACAATTAACTTAAAAATTAGGCTCCTGATAACATAACTTTCTGAATATTCTTACAACAAGTGGTAGTACTGACCATCTTTAGGTCTGCTGGGGTCTTCAGTGGTAACTTGCTGAAGGTAGCTGCTCAGCAGAGAAAGGAAACTACTGTTTTGGGCTGTGATGTGTGCAAGGTCAGTCTGTTCTAGGCACCAGAGCTCAAAGGTTAGACAGTGAGTGGAGCAGTTCTGCACCAGTTGGGTTGCAACTTCTAGAGAAGAACGGCACTGGAGGCAGTGCAGAAGCATATCAGTTGGAACCAGTTTTGCACAGACAGGCTCTCTTTGGAGCACCTACAAAAAAAAACAAATTAATCACCACATGCTTTTAGTTACAATTCTTTAGACTAAATTTTAATTAAAACACGCATATATTTGAAATGTAAGAAACTTTCAGAATAAATAATTTTTGTTTCATGACTATAAATGTTTACTAGCTGTCTACACCGTGCTCCAAATTATTATGCAAATGATATTTTTTCTCTGATTTTCCTAAATAGTCGATGCAAGTGACAGTTAGCATAATTTTTGAATGATTAACCAGTAGAGTATAATTCAAATGTTACTGAACAAACTTCCCAATGATAACAGTATGTTTTTCAAAAATAAACTTAAAATGCACTGTTCCAAATTATTACGCACAGAGTTTCAAAACATTTTATAGGTTGTAAAGAACTATAGGTTGTAAAGAAAGAAAATGGTCATTTGTTGAATCTTAAGCATTAGGAGGTCATATTTACTCAAAAGTTATTTCAAAAACATCTTAACAGGTCATGTTACATATTAACATAGGACCCCTTATTTGATAGCAGCTTCACAATTCTTGCATTCATTGAACTTGTGAGTTTTTGGAGAATTTCTTTGCAGGAGATCAGAATAGCCTCCCCGAGCTGCTGTTTGGATGTGAACTGCCTCCCACCCTCACAGATCTTTTGCTTAAGGATGCCCCAAAGGTTCTCAATAAAATTGAGGTAAGGGGAGGATGGGGGCCACACCATGAGTTTCTCTCCTTTTATGCCGATAGCAGCCAATGTCGCAGAGGTATTACTTGCAGGTTGAGATGGTGCATTGTCAGGCATGAAGAAGATTTTGTTACGGAAAGCACTGTTCTTTTTTTTTTTTTTTTTTATACCATGGAAGAAAGTGGTCAGTCAGAAACTCCACATACTTTTCAGAGATCATTTTCACGCCTTCAGGGACCCTGAAGGGGCTGACCAGCTCTCTCCCCATGATTCCGGCACAAAACATGACTCTGCCACCTCCTTTCTGATATTGCAGCCTTGTTGGAACATGGTTGCCGTCCACCAACCATCCACCACTCCATCCATCTGGACCACCCAGGTTTGCACAGCACTTATCAGTGAACAAGACTGTTTGAAAATTAGTCTTCATGTAGTTCTGGGCCCACTGCATCCATTTCTGCTTGTAAGCATTGGTTAGGGGTGGCCGAATAGAAGGTTTATGCATAACTGCAAGCCTCTGGAGGATCCTACACCTTGACGTTCGCGGGACTCCAGCGGCACCAGCAGCTTTAAATACCTGTTTGCTTCTTTGTAATGGCATTTTAGCAGCTGCTCTCTTAATCCAATGTATTTGTCTGGCATAAACCTTCCTCAGTGTGCCTTTATCTGCACGAACCCATGTGTGCTCTGACTCAGCCACAAATCTCTTAACAGTATGATGATCACGATCAAGTTTTCGTGAAATATCTAAGGTTTTCATACCTTATCCAAGGCATTCAACTATTTCACGCTTTTTTTCAGCAGAGAGATCCTTTTTCTTTTCCATATTGCTTGAAAATGGTGGTCTGCTTAATAATGTGTAACATCCTCCTTCAGTAGTTTTTTCTTTAATTGATCTCACCTGGCAAACTAATTATCACAGGCATCTGAGATTGATTTCAGTGATCCAAAGGGCCCTGAGACACAATATCATCCATGAGTTTAATTGAAAAACAAAATATTTAATTTTTATGACACTTAAATACAATTTGCCTAATAATTTGGAACGTGGTGTAGTAATTAAAAAAAAAAAGTAGTCAACAGATGTCTTTCATCATTAGGTTCAGGCTGTTCTTTCTGACTGAGTAGGATCTCACATGGTCTCACACCCCACAATTTCATGCAAAATCATACTATTCATTAAAGCAAAAGAAAATTTAATAAAGTTTGCCTAGTGCAGTCTTGTGCAATTGACTAACAGAGTACATTTTCTTTCCCACCATCTTTTCTGTTCTTACCACAGTGAAGACTAGTGAATGCATTACCACTCAACTAGTCTACATAATACATATTTAACACCCAACACACAGTTTTTTGAACTACAGCTTTGCTACACGTACCTGTAAAAATATATATTCCAGCTGAATGCTGTAGCAGGAGCTGTGAAGAGCAGCTAGACTTTGCAAATTCAGCCGAGACAGAAAGAGGGTGGTTTGTCCAGAGTGGGCATGAGATATTTTCTTGTTCAGGATTGTCAGGACAGCATGGCCATACAAACTCAGCTCGTCACCACCAGCTAACAGGCTGTTCTGAGGTAGCAGAAGCAGGGCTGATAGCACCTCACTCACATTAGATGGATCCATGTACTCGTACAAGGCCAAGAAAGCTTCAACAGTCTGAGATTTTTCAACCAGACACCTAGTAGAGACACCAATATAAGGTTTAGAGTTAGTCCCAATCAGGATGTTGCTGGTCAACTGTACACCATATTTGCTACTTTACAGTAGTTGTATATTTTAATTTGTAGTTTTAAGGCCTCTTTTATGTTAACTTAGTTAATGGCTCTAGCTGCTAACAGATATAGCACATTTTAAATTAAATTGTTTGCTGAACTGAAAACATGTCTTTTGTGTTACATTAAGTTCTGCGATCTGTGACCAGAGAGATGATTAATTTGCTCTACACAACCTGAAGATTACAACTGAAACTTGGGTTTCAGTGTTAATATCAAGAAACAGCAGCATGTGCAATTATGTAATCTGCTCAGAGGACACACAGAGAGCAATTATCTTCAAAACATACGATGAATGAATTATCGGGAGCTTAATATTTCTATAATTACTGAAATGTTGGTTATCATCCCTTATACAGACAAATTATCAAATCAATATGTTTACCTTGAACTGAAATGAAAACAGGACCAGTGGAAAATTATCTACAAAAATCTATCTGAACAAATTTAATGCTGAGGTGTTTATCACTTTTTGATCATGCTGAAGTATTGCTAGGTAATGCAAATATTGTCATTCTTAAAAAAAAAAACATCCATTTAAAAAAGTATAAAATCATTTCATCACAGGTGAAATAAAGATTTTATAAACAGGAAGCAAGCTTTGCATTTTTATCCACAAATGTGTGTTTCTTGCAGAAAGACAACAGCTGCCATAAAAAAAAAGCAGCAAGAAGTCTGTAATACCTAAACATGAACAAAAGTCCTTACACATCCCAAAAGTAGGAGAAAATTAGAACAGCCTACTCATGGGGCTGCCACTCAAGTAAACATAATAACCAGCCAAACAGACATTCAAGGCGATTCAGATGTAACGGGCAGGTTGTCCACATATCTCCTCGCCTCATCAGCCGAGTGTAGCCACTTTCTTACACCGCTGGGAGATGTGACGAAGTCGTGCGGGATACAGCAAAGCAGGTTTAAGACGCATTTATAAAACTCGGCCATCACTTCTCTGTATTCAGTGCATCTACTTAAAACTTCCAGGCAGTAGTCCTCCACCATACGAATCTGCCGACCATGATACTCTAATTTCCCTCTTCGCCAAGCCTCTCGGATAAGAAGATCCTTTATCTGATATCGATGAAGGCGTATGATTACGGGACGCGGTCTCTGTCCTGGGGCCGGCTTGGCAGCAGGTAACGATGGGCTCTGTCAATCTCCGGCTGGGTCGGGAGCGTCTCCTTCCTGAAAACTTCACTAAGCAGGTCCGCAAAGAATACTTCACCTTCAATACCTTCCTCAAGTCCCAAAATGAGTATGTATGAGTATTAGTACTTTGGCTTTCTAAGTCCGTAACTTTAGCCATGAGTTTAATATTGCTCTCTCTGAGGCTGGAACAAGCATTCTCAAGCTCTCTAACCCACAGACTTAAATCATCTGCAGCTATCTACTTCTACTGCTTCTTTGTCAAACTTCGATTCCAGTAAACTAAAAGACATTTTGAAGTCGCTCGCCAATACCTCCCCGTGCTGCTCTAAGAGGAGAGGAGATGGCCGCCATACTTAGCTTAGTTGCCGCATCCTCCATTTCTCCCCAAGCAAAGACAAAACTAGAAACGCATAAAAAAAAGTACACAATTTAATCACTTTGTTAATGAGCTGGATGATTAAGGAGCGAAAATAATTTAAAAACTTAGCAGGAACAACCTTCTCTTTCACCTACCACAGCAACCGGAAGTCCAGCAAGTGCCCTTCTAAATAATGTCAAATCGACTGAATTTGTCACTCCAGTCTAATTTTAGTGACAGTATAAGATAGTCAAAGCAAAGAGGATTTGCTTTACACTGTGTCATTTATTGGCTGATATAAACACAGATACAGATTTATCAGCAATTAGCTCGTATCAGCCATAGGATTCAGGTCAGGACTTTGACTAGGCCACTCAAAAGTCTTCATTTTGTTTTTCTTCAGCCAATCAGAGGTGGACTTGCTGGTGTGTTTTAGATCATTGTCCTGATGCAGAACCAGAGTTCGTTTCAGCTTGAGGTCACGAACAGATGGCCGGACATTCTCCTTCAGGAGTTTTTGGTAGTGTTTGGTATTGTGCTTGCCAACAATGGTTTCTCCACCAAGGACTAAGTGGTGTTTTGCCTGGGGATCAAATACTTTTGTCTCAATAAAATGCAAATCAGTTTATAACTTTTATATAGTGTGTTTTTCTGGATTTTGGTTGATATTCTGTCTCTTCATTAAAACAAATCTACCATAAAAAACAGAGACTGATCATTCCTTTGTAATTGAGCAAACTTAAAAAATCAGCACGGGATCAAATAATTATTTCCCCCACTGTAAATGATTAGATTTGCAACTAACTGGCATTTCTAGTCACCAGACACAGTGGATGCCTAGTACATGCATTAGACAACATTACCAGCATTTGACGGAGTTTGGTAGGGGTTCCATTGTAGGATTGCAAGAGGCCGGATGAGCATATCATGCAACTGCCCGGAATATGGGGCATACAGATATCACAACTGCCTGATGTTGGAATGATTGGGCACATGAGGGCACCCACACACACGATGAAGGTTCCTGTCACCAATGACAGTCAAAGGAAGGTCTGTTGTCTTGTGCTCTAAGCATTACAGAAACCCAGGACATCTACTCCTGCCATCTGGACTGGTCTCTCTGCAACACCCAATGTCATGCTGCACCGTGTCTCCATGACTGGCATCAACCGGACTATGGGTTCTCACTGTCCCATGTGTACACTGCCATTAACACCAGCGCAGACACAGCTGTGTTTGGAGTGGTGCTATAACCAGAAGGCATGGACTAATGACGAGTGGGATTGTACCATGTGCAGTGATGAATCTCAGTTCTGCATCACCACGGATGACCATTGTGTACATGTATGGTGGCGCTGAGGGGAGCGACCAATCATGCCAATGTTGTGGAGACACACACACCAGCATTACTCCTTGCATCATGGTGGGAGAAGCCATAGGGTATGACTTCACACCTCTGGTAGTGATTTGGGGGACCTGTTAGGAAGCCAACACTGTTGTCCATTTGATCTGACATTGTAATCATTGCCATACATATCCATTCACAATATTCAGTTTCATTTCATTTCCACCACGCTGTCTGGGTGCATAACATTATGGCCACCTGCCTAATATTGTGTTGGCCTCACTTTTGCTGTGGTACTGGCACCAAGATGTTAGCAGCAGATCCCTTAAGTCCTGTATGTTGCGAGGTGGGACCTCCATGGATCAGACTTGTTAGTCCAGCACATCCCACAGATGCTCAATTGGATTGAGATCTGGGGAATTTGGAAGCCACATCAATACCTCAAACCATTCCTGAACCATTTTTGCTTTGTGGCTGGGCTCTATCCTGCTGAAATAGGCCAAAGTCATCCAGGGGATACTGTTTCTATGAAAGGTGTAAATGGTCTGCAGCAGTGCTTAGGTGTCAAAGTAACATCCACATGGAGGGCAGGACCAAGGGATTCCGAGCAGAACATTGCCCAAAACACCATACTGCCTCCACTGGCTTGCCTTCCTCCCACAGTGCATCCCCAGGTAAGCAACGCACACGCACCTATCCATCCATGTGACGTAAAAGAAAACGTGACCAGGTCATCATCTTTAGGCCAGGTCACCACCTTCCACTGCTATGTGGTCCAGTTCTGATGCTCATGTGCCCACTGTTGGCGCTTTTGGCAGTGGACAGGGGTCAGCATGGGCATTCTGAGTGGTCTGCGGCTATGCAGCCCCATAAGCAACAAACTGATGCAATGTGTATTCTGACACCTTTCTATCAGAACCAGCATAACTTCAGCATTATGAGCTACAGTAGCTCGTCTGTTGGATTGGACCACACAGGCCAGCCTTCACTCCCCACGTGCATCAGTGAACCTTAGCTGCCCATGACCCTGTCACCAGTTCACCACTAGTCCTTCCTTGGATAACTTTTGACAGACTACTGCAGACTGGGAACATCCCAAACGAGTTGCAGTTTTGGAGATGCTCTGACCCAGTTATCTAGCCATCACAATTTGGCCCTTATCATACTCACTCAAATCCTTACACTTACCTATTTTTCCTATGTCTAACACTTTGATGACAAAATGTTCACTTGGCTGACTAATATAACCCATTCACTAACAGACGCCATGATAGAGATATAATCACTTCATTTTTAAGAGGTTTTTGTTGAATTGGCCATTAAGATACCCATAAAATGAATGAAAGATCTAGAAAGTCATCATTATGCTTTATAAACCGTAGAACAGAGCCATCATAGGGAGATTTAGGTCATGTTCCTTCACAGAAGAAGCCAAAGTTGTGTGATTGTTCTGAATATACAATGTCTATCCTGCTCATTAAGCGATGGCTAACATCAGGGTTTTGTCACTTTGTATTGGTAAAAATTCAAAGCCTCTAGAAGTAGTCTCGAAGCACATATGGCTCTTCTTTGAACACAGGAGCTAACAAGTGAGCAATGGGTTCGAATAAAGGCCCTTTTTGAACCTGGCTGGAGTTATCGCCACATAGCCAAGGTCCGGAGATGCAGTCCAAGCATTGCAAAGTACACTTTAGAGTGCCATGATGCCACAAATTCACACCAGAACCGAAAGAGGAGAGGGAAGAAAAAGAAACTTTCAGACAGCAAAATTCTCAGTCTAAAGGACAGAAGAAAGACCTCATGAGAACTGCGTAACAGGATCAACACCACAATGACTAATGGTGCAACAGTGTCAAGAACTGTGCATTGGAGACTGGAAGGACTCGTTCGCAGAATGTTGAGGCATGGTACTCCATGCCTTACCAGAATGTCGTGGTATGGAGAACCATCTGGGCCCCCTCAAAGTCCTGACCTCAACACCATCGAGCAAATTTGGGGTGAGTTGGAAAGCTCTATTGTACATTCAAAGGAAAGCCTTTGCTTGAGTTACAGAAGGTATGGTATATTACTGTCAAAGTTCTCTGGAAAAATACTAACACTATGCCAGAGAGATGTGCTGCTGTAACTGCTTCAAAAGGTAGATATACCAAATATTAAAGTTAAATGCACACTTTTGCATATTCCATGAACATTATGAAATCATGTTTTGAAGTCAAGAAAAAAGGTCAGTATTTTCAGATCCGTCAGGTGTTCTAATAATTATGGCCACCGCTGTGTGTGTGTGTGTGTGTGTGTGTGTGTGTGTGTGTGTGTATTATACTGATTACTGCTAATTTCAGCTGGTGTCTTGGCTTTTGGTGCCTTTTTGCACATCCATTTCTTCATGTGTTCAATACTTTTTTTCTGTGTCATTCCATTTTACTACACATAACAATTTATGGACATCTAAGGTTTGATTTCTTTGCATGTGTGAGTTGTATGGGTTGTTACCGACATCTGGTGAAAATTTTATGTCAGTAGCACCTTTAGAAATATATTTACTGAGAAAAATGGTGACATGTTCAATACTCATTTTACCCGCTGTACGACAAAAAAAAAAACCTGAGCGTGCATAACTGTTCACCCCTTCCCGTAGTCAATACTTTGTACAGCCACCTTTTACAGTTACAGCGACAAGTCTCTTCAGGTACATCTCCATAAGCTTGGCACATCTAGACACTGGTATTTTTGTCCATTCTCCATGGCAAGACTGCTCCAGCTCCTTCAAGTTGGATGAGTGCCGCTTGTATACAGCAATCTTTAAATCATACCATAGATTCTCAATTTGATTGAGGTCTGGGCTTTGACTGGTCCATTCCAGGACATTTTCCTGTTTCTCATTAAACCCCTGGAGTGTTGCTTTAGCAGTGTGTTAAGGGTCATTGTCCTGCTGGAGGGTGAACCTCCGTCCCAGTCTAAAATTTCTGAAAGTCAAACAGGTTTCCCTCAAGAATTTGAGTCATCCATATTTACTTAAATTCTGACCAGTTTCCCAGTCCCTGTCGATAAAAAACTTCACCACATGATGGTGTTCTCAACATGATGAGAGGTGTTAGGTTTGTGCCAGACATAGCTTTGTCCTTGAGCAAAACTTCTAATTTTGTCTTCTATTTCAGCACCTTCTTCCACGTTTCGGGAGTCACATTAGCAAATTTCAAACAGTCCGCCTTTGGTAAGCAATGCCTTTTTCTTGGCCACTCTTCAATGAAGCCCAGCTCTGTACAGTGAGAGGCTTATAGTGGTCCTATGGACAGTTACTCCCATCTCTGCAGTAGAGTCACACAGCTCCATCAGGGTCTTTAGCCTCTTGGTTGCTGATCTGATTATTGCCCTCCTTTCATGGTCTGTGATTTTGGTGGATGATCCTCTCTTGGCAGGTCTCCTGTGGTGCCATAATCTTTGGATTTAATGGTGCTCCTTGGGATGTTCATGGTTTGGGATATTTTTTTATACCCCAAGCCTGATCTGTACTTCTCTACAACTTTGTCTCTGACCTGTGTGGAGAATTCCTTGGTCTTCATGCTGTCACTTGCTTGGTGGTAGCCTTTACTTAGTGGTGTTGCACTGGTGTTAACTCTGGGGGCTATCAGAACAAGCGTATATATACTGAGATCACTTAACTTAGTTTGCTCACAGGTGGATCTTATCTAACTACTTAAGTGGTTTTTTAAGGTAGTGGTTGTGACTTCCAAGCAACGGGGCTGAAAACATATGCACTTTTCAGTTTTAAATTTAAATTCCAGGTTGTAATGGAACGAAATAGACAGAATACCAAGGGGTATATCTGTGTTGGATTCAGAAATCCCTAAATAAATTAACAATTCTGCATCAAATTATTGTACATTTTAAATTATATACAATCATTTAAGATGTACAATCATTCTTCCCCAGAAAAGAACAGTTCACAGAAATCTACAAAAATCCAATATTGCCATGTTCATGAAGACTGTCAATTTTAGTCTGCTACTGCATATCTAATGTACTCACCATTATAAAGGGAAACTAAGTGGTAACTGAGGATTAAGATGGCATACCTGTTGCTATGTTGTAGCTCACGGAGCAAGGCTTGCTGTATGGCTGACAAGTAGGGGCTAATAAACTCCAGGGCATGGAGGGCTCTAAGGGTCTCAACACAGGACATCAGCAGGTTGAGCACACCCTGTGTCAGTTGACCACAGAGGTACCTCATTCTCTCTAAGTCCAGAGAGTGTGAAGGCATCACTCCAAGCTCCAGTGCCAAGAACCACTGCTCTAAAACTGGACACTGGAACACCAACCTAAACACAACAAGTAAAACCTGCAGAAAGGTAGAAATCAGTACTGGTCATGAAGCTTTAAGCTAATGTATAATAAACATATTATACTAAATAAAACTAACTAAATCATGATGCAAAGCCCCAACTTTGACCATGATTTAACATGAGCCTTCCTGCACATTCTGCAGTGTCCGTTAGTTTTACGGCTAATTTATGAAACTGATGTTGCCCATGAATATAACCATTCTTAATTACTCTCAATAAAGAATACATTACCAGCAAAACCATTGGAAATGGAAATGACATGGTTTTAATAAAAATGTTAGTTGTTAAAAAACTGATATAATTCCTTTGTACCTTCTCCTTGCTGACTTCTTGAATAGGTGCAAAATTCATATCTACAACAAAATCTTCCTCCTGAGGTTCTGACTGGATGGGTGGGGTTTCAGGCATGCTGGATAGTTTGAGAAACAGTGCATGTAGCACCTTCAGCATACAGCCCACCACTTCGACTGCCTGGTCTTTAGGAAGCTAAACCAATGTAGGCAAAGAAAAAACTGCATTAAAGGAATTTTCCTATACATGAAATAACCTGCATTATTAAATTACTATCTATTTTAAAATTATATATTTTTAAAAAGAAATTATATATACACTGATCAGGCATAACATTATGAACACATGTGAAGTGAATAACACTGATTATCTCTTCATCATGGCACCTGTTGGTGGATTTAATTTTTTAAATTAGGGAGACAGTGAACATTTTGTCCTCAAAGTTGAAGTTTTACAGTTGGAAAATTTGCCAAGTGTACGGATTTGAGCGAGTTTGACATGGGCAATATTGTGACGGCTAGACGACTGGGTCAGAGCATCTCTAAAACTGGAACTCTTGCGGGGTGTTCCCGGTCTGCAGTGGTCAAAAGTGGTCCAAGGAAGGAACAGTGGTGAACCGGCGAGTGTCATGGGTGGCCAAGGCTCATTGATGCACGTGGGGAGTGAAGGCTGGCCTGTGTGGTCTGATACAACAGACGAGCGACTGTAGTACAAATTGCTGAAGAAGTTGACGCTGGTCCTGAAAGAAAGGTGTCAGAATTCACAGTGCATTGCAATTTGTTGAATATGGGGCTGCATAGCCGCAGACCAGTCAGGGTGCCAATGGTGACCTCTGTCCACAGCCAAAAGCTCCAACAATGGGCACATGAGCTTCAGAACTGGACCACAGAGCCATGGAAGAAGGTGGCCTTGTCTGATGAATCATGTTTTCTTTCACATCACGTGGATGGCCGGGTACATGGCACCAGGATGCACTGTGGGCAGAGGCAGTATGATGCTGTGGGCAATGTTCTGCCAAGAAACCTCCTACCATCCATTTGGATAATAATGCGCCGTGCCACAAAGCAAAAATGGTTCAGGAATGTTTTGAGAAGCACAACAACGAGATTGAGGTGTCGACTTGGCCTTCAAACTCTTCAGATCTCAAGCCAAACAAGCATCTGTGGACAAACAAGTCCAATCCATTGAGGTCCCACCACGCAACTTACAGAACTTAAGGGAACTGCTGCTAACATTTTGGTACCAGATACCACAGCACACCTTCCGGGGTCTAGTGGAGTCTATGCCTCAACGGCTCAGGGCTGTTTTCGCAGCAAAAGTTTGGACCAACACAATATTAAGCAGGTGGTCATGATGTTATGCCTGATGGCTGTGCGTGCGTGTGTACAGTATGTATGCATATA
>JAOVYU010000029.1:10338143-10348286 GCA_025674565.1 Synodontis membranacea
TTTTTTGCACGGGGATCAGTAGTGAGCAGCCCTTTTCATGTCCAGGCACAAATTCTCTGTTGGATTGAGGTCTGGGCTTTTACTCCAGAACATTCACCTTGTTGTCTTAAACCATTTCTTGGAGTCTCTCAAATGCCTTTGAGTAACCTGTAGTTGAGATTTAATATGAGCTTTCTTCAACAGAGGCTTTCTCTTTTCCACTCTCCCATAAAGCTTTGACTGGTGAAGAACCCAGGTGATAGTTGTTGTATGTACAGTCTGTCCCATCTCAGCTGCTGAAGCTTGTAACTCCTTCAGAGTAGTCATAAGTGTCTCGGTGGCCCCCAGGCTCCTTCATGCACAGTCACTCAGTTTGTGAGGATGGCCTGCTATAATCAGATTTCCACGTGTGCCACATTCCTTCCATTTCTTAATGATGGATTTAACTGAACTCCAGGGGATATTAAGTGACTGAAATTTTTTTTCATTTATTTGTAAGTGACTTTTGTATTCATCCCCTTATTTATATATTTCAGTAACCTTTTCTCTGAGTTGCATTGAGTGTTCTTTTTTTTCATGCTCCACTTGGACCCAGGAACACTGAATAACCAGTGACTGAACCTTCCAGACACGGGTATCTTTATATGATATATGATGCAGGCACTGCAATCAAGTGATCTCCATTTCACTAATTGTGAGACTACTAGCACCAATTGGCTGGACCTCTTTTGAATTAGGTCTGTCATTTTAAATTGGGTGAATTGACATTATTTTGTGTAAGTCTTATTATTATTATTTGTGGTTTCGCAATGCTCAGCAATATTGATATTGAACTTCACTTCTTCTCCGTGTGGTGGTCTTTCACTGTGTTTGCCTCTTCACGCACCTTCCAATCTTAGATTTGCATAGCAGGGCCATTCATGCTGGTCTGAATTGCATGGCATCAACAACAACCGGGGACCGGGCTTGGACCCCATTCATACCTTGCAGGTCTAGTTTTTCTATGTTGCAATTCTTTCCCGCATTGAAATCCACAACAAGAGGACATCTTTGTTAAAGGTCTTAAGGTTTAAGCAAAGTGTCATGGTGATGGCCTGATGGGGCATTTATATTTGAAAGGCCAGTAGAAGAATGAACAGCATTCATTTATATATTGGCATCTATTTCTGTGCCTCCTAACCTGTGATTTATCATTTCTTGGTTTGAGGTTTTATTTGCATGTTAAAAAAAGGTCGGCTGTCTGGAGAAAATAGTCAGCTGTCTGTGCAGCAAACAAAGTGTGAACTATCAAACATAAATTACTGTTCATTCATCCTTTAAGATTGTATGGTATTTTATTTTATTTGGTTTTGTACCTACAGTGCAGAAAGTACAGTACGGAAAGTATTCACTTGTCTTGAAGCCACTGCTTTGTTATCTTGGCTGTGTACTGAGGGTCGTTGTCCTGTTAGAAGAACCTTCGCCCCAGTCCAAGGTCCAGAGTGCTCTGAAGCAGGTTATCATCAAGGATGTCTCTGTACATTGCTGCATTCATCTTTCCTTCGACCCAGACTAGTCTCCCAGTTCCTGCTGCTGAAAAATATCCCCACAGCATGATGCTGCCCCACCATTCTTCACTGTAGGGATTGTATTTGCCAGGTGATGGCCAGCGCCTGGTTTCCTCCAGACATAACGCTTGGCATTCAAGCCAAAGAGTTCAATCTTTGTTTCATCAGACCAGAGAATTTTTTTTTCAGGTGCCTTTTGGCAAACTTCAGGCGAGCTGTCATGTGCCTTTTACTGAGGAGTGGCTTCCGTCTGGCCACTGTACCATACAGGCCTGAGTGGTGGAGTGCTGCAGAAATGGTTGTCCTACTGGAAGGTTCTCCTCTGTCCACAGAGCAATGCTGAAGCTCTGTCAGAGTGACCTTCGGGTTCTGGGTCACCTCCCTGACTAAGACCCTTCTACCCCAATCGCTAAGAGTGGACAGGCGGCCAGCTCTAGGAAGAGATCTGGTGGTTCAAAACTTCTTCCATTTATGGATGATGGAGGCCACTGTGCTCAATGGGATCTTCAATTCTGCAGCAATTTTTCTGTAGCCTTCCCCACATATTTGCCTTGATACAATCCTGTCTCGGAGGTCTACAGACAATTCCTTGGACTTCATGGCTTGGTTTGTGCTCTGGCATACACTGTCAATATGGGACCTTTTATAGAAAGGTGTGTGCCTTTCCAAATCATGACCAATCAACTGAATTTACCACAGGTGGAATGCAATCAAGTTGTGGAAACTTTTGAAGGATGAAGAGTGGAAACAGGTTGCACCTGAGCTCACTTTTGAGGGTCATGGCAAACGCTGTGAATACTTATGCAGGTGCTTTATTTTTTTTTTTATTTTTAATGAATTTGTAAAGTTTCAAACAAACATGTTCCACTTTGTCATTATGGGGTATTGTGTGTAGAATTTTGGGAATACGGCTGTAACATAGGATATTGTGGAAAAAGTGGAGCGTAAACATTAACCAGCAAACACTAGTTGATGTAGGTCCAAACCAAATAAAGGATAACATTTTATTTAATTAAAGAATCTACCATGCAGTTTGGGCAGAAGCACCAAGAAAAGTACCTGATGTGTGTAAGAAAAGTACCTGAGTCATATGTGCAATTTGAAATGTGAAAGGAGATAAGGTCACAGGCTCCTAAGCCATAATTTATTAAAAATCAGAACCCCGTTTGACTGTAAAAAAGCCCCATGGCCATATTGGGCTATGGAAGAAACCCTTGAAAATGGTATAAATACTGGGGGTAGTTATTCAGTTGAGTGTGTAACTTTCAAGGAGACATGCATATTTCTGAGGCTCATGAACATTGTCCCCTGAAGCTGAATGAAGCTTTCAGTGCTGAAATATCTTTGTTTGCAATAAACTGTTGTTTTCTGATCACCAAGAGAGATTCCATATAGGTTCTTTTAATTTTTTACTGAATTTTGGATTGGTAATTACTTGATACAGATTATTTAGTCATTTTGTTGAATACATGAGAATTAAATTAAAAGTTTTTGTTACAAAGACAGAAGGCAAAGAGACCCCAAGAAGACACTTTTCTAACTTGCCTGTTTTCTCTGCCAGTTTTCTTTCTATGTCCATTACAGTCTGGGAAGGTAATAGTCCACTTTGAAAGGCCCGGTATTTAAAAAAAAAAACACAACAAAAACATGTCCATTACATGTCAATTTTAGGTTACAAAGAGTAAAAATAAAAATTCTACTAATACCATGAATCCCAAAAATTTACACCTGCCATTTTGTTTTTTGTTTCATTTTGTATTATACTGCTGAAAGTAAATGCTTTGACCACTCCTTAGAGCTGATATGTTACCAGTTTGGGTTTTGAGTAACTGGTAATTCTGATAACCTTCAGGATTGGCGGAGCCATGTGAGCCAAATGCATCAACACCAGGACGGCATCAAAAGCTCTTTGAAAGAGGCCAGGGTATGTTACACATGTTTAAATAGAGCTCATGTTTGTTTATTTTTTTCATTCACTGTTTTGGAGCTCAGCAAGTATGTATGTTTCAGGTATATGTGGATAAGCTGCTGGAGGAGATCAGTAAGACTCAAGAGAAAGTGAGCAGCAGAGAGAAGTATATCAACTCACAGCTACAACACCTAATCACAGACTACAGGAATGCACAATCAAAATTGTGTGAGGTAAAATTTTAAGCAATTTGAAGCAAGGTAAACTATGGAGTGCTTCAAGCACAGTTTAGTGTTTGCCTGCTCATGCCTGGCTGTGTAGACCCAAAGTGGTTTTCAAAGAGTCAATGGTGTAAAACATTCTGGAACACTGAAACATGACATTCCTGAGCTACTGTGAGCTGCAGCTGTTATCTGTATCAATGCATTATCAGTTGATTTTACACCTCACATGAGGTCATATCACTGCTCTTGGATTGTGTGTGTGATTTCCTTTTTTATGCATTAGGGTCATTCTGTAAAAACACAACCATTTAAAACATGAAGTATTGTGCAAAATAGTGCAGGTGGTATACCAGTCCTCCCAGTTCTGCGGGTCAGATGTCTGTATTGGTACATGAATTTTGTATACCGGCATATCGTTATAACAGTGAGGGGACTGGATTAGTTTGTAAACCCTTCTTACTAATGGTTGTCATAGCCTAGGCTTTTTCACTTAATGTGACACTTGTATGTAGGTTAGTTAGCCTGCTATAGGCCGTGCTGACTGATAGCATTAACTGATAGCAACAAGCGCTTTGTAACAGTTGAAATTTTCCAGCTTGGGAAAGACTTCAGGAGGAGTTTATGCTTTCTGCTTTTTTGCTAAAAGGATTGGCTAAGGGATGTGTGTGTGTGTTTAGGCCAAGGAGCTGCATCGGCAGAGCAGCAGAGGAGTGACTGAGAGAACCAGAACTATAGCAGAGGTGATACAGATGCTCTCACTTCAGAGAGAAAATTCAAGTAACCCACAGGTTTCAATCACTGTCCTGAACATTTTTGTGTTTTCAATGCTCATTCACATCCACTTCAAATTTCTGATGTGTAAGAGCAGAGAAAACACCACAATGAGCAGGACAGGGTGTATGGCAATCTGGGTTGGGAATCTGTGATATAACCCATTAAAGACCATGTAAACAAAGATTTGTTTCTAAACACCCTATATATGTTTCAAAATAGTTGCTGAAAATGTGAATAGACTGTAAATTATATATTACTGAATTGTGGAGTCATCACATCATTTTCATCATTTATGTGGTCAAGACTTTTTGGTGCATATGACAGTGTTTGATTTCAGAGCCTGGGTTAGCATCCATTTTTCAGGTTGTAATGGTAAGAGACGCAGTAACCTGTAATTGGGCTTTCACCATACATCTTAATATTTTCAAGATTTTGTAACCTAATTATATATATTTAGCAGTTTGGTTTTTTTTAATAATTCAAATTTGGCTGGGTGTTTAATAACACATTTTTCTGTGCTGTGACAAAATCAGAATCCATACAGTTTTCCTTTTTTACGTGGTCTTTAAATACATTTAGTTCACAAAATCCATACAATATACCTTACACACACAGTCATATCTCATGTTTTCACCGCATCTAATGACACTTTTGCAACATTATGTTCAGATCAGTGAGGAGCTTGAGAAAGTCAAACAGGAGATGGAAGAGAAGGGTAGCAGCATGTCCGATGGAGGTGAAACATCACACATACACCCCCTTACACAATTTCCTGCTAACATTTGTTACTTTTTTGGGGGGGTATAAATTAACATTTGTTTTGTAGCTCCAGTAGTAAAGATCCGGCAGAGTCTAACTAAGTTAAAGCAGGAGAACCAGGAGATGGATGTGCGTATGGTGATGGTAGAACACACACTGCGGGAGGCCAGACTCAAGGAAAAGAACAACATGACCAGAGATATGCATGACACACACCTCACAGAGACTACTACACACACCTACTCATAATCGTACACTATCTATTTATCTAGCTAGCTTCTTCTGTCCGTATACACTGATCAGGCATAACATTAGGACCACGTGCATATGACCCATTGAGGCATGGACTTCACTGGACCCCTGTGGTATCTGGCACCAAGATGTTAGCAGCAGATACCTTAAGTCCTGTAAGTTCCGAGATGGGACCAAATCGACTGAGATCTGGGGAATTTTGAGGCCAAGTTAACACTCCAAACGCGTTGTTGTGCTCCTCAAACCATTCCTGAACCATTTTTTGCTTTGTGGCAGGGCGCATTATCCTGCTGAAAGAGGCCATAGCCATCAGGGAATACTGTTTCCATGAAAGGGTGTACATGGTCTGCCACAATGCTTAGGTAGGTGGTACGTGTCAAAGTAACATCCACATGGATGGCACGACCCAAGATTTCCCTGCAGAGCATTGCCCAAAGAATCACACTGCCTCCACTGACTTGCCTTCTTCCCACAGTGGATCCAGGTGCCATGTGTTCCCCAGGTAAGCAACACACATGTACCTGGCCATCCACGTGATGTAAAAGAAAACATGATTCATCAGACAAGGCCATCTTCTTCCATTGCTCTGTGGTCCAGTTCTGATGCTCATGTGTCCATTGTTGGTGAATTTGGCAGTGGACAGGGGTCAGCATGAGCACCCTGACTTCTTCTCGTACACAACAAACTGCAATGCATTGTGTATTCTGACACCTTTCCATCAGAACCAGCATTATCTTCTTCAGCAATTTGAGCTACAGTAGCTTGTCTGATGGATCAGACCACATGGGCCAGCCTTCGCTCCCCACGTGCATCAATGAGCCTTGGCCACCCATGACCCTGTCGCCGGTTCACCACTGTTCCTTCCTTGGACCACTTTTGATAGATACATAGCACTGCAGAAAGGAAACACCCCACAAAAGTTGTAGTTTTGGAGATGCGTTGACCCAGCCCGTTAGCCATCACAATTTGGCCCTTGTCATACTCGCTCAAATCCTTACACTTTCAAATATTTCCTACTACTAACACATCAACTTTGAAGACAAAATGTTCACTTGCTGCCTAATTATGGAGAGATAATCAGTGTTATTCACATCACCTGTCATTGGTCACAATGTTATGCCTGATCGGTGTATATGATATGTGAGTTTTGAGTGTAAGAAACATGAATATATTAGTGAGAAGTCCTTAAAAGGCCAACAGATGTTTGAATAACTTAGAAAAGCCTGAGCTACAACCTCAAACATCTATTTATTGGTCTTATGTAATGTTTGCTACAATTTTTAACTATGCAATTCAGTTTTATTTTATTTGCATAGCACTTTGACATTGTTACAACGCGGTTTTATAGAAATGTATAAATTCCAGATAGAAATTTTAAGAATGTGAATTTACTGTATACATTTGTTCATAATGAGCAAGCTAAGGGTTACCAAAATACTCTGTCTGAGAATACTCCCGATCTTCTCCTTTATCTAATAAAAAGCTATTTACAGAAATAAAAATATAAAATATACATACACCCACTTGGATTACTAATTCAATGGTGCTGAAATTTCCTAAATGTCTTTTAACTTACTCAGACCTAACTAACTTCTTGTTAGTATCATAATTCACTACAGCTATACCTTCAGTGTGCCAACATAAAAAGGGTTTGTTTGAATTGGCTGACACACATTAGAATGGAAAGTCCAAGGAGCTCAGTGCAGATATGAGAAGGCATTGCTAAACAGCTGCAGATTCCAAGATCATCAGGTTAAACAATTGTACATAAGTGATGAACAAGTGAACAAGTTTTAAAATAGATGAATAAATGAATAGAATTTGAATGTGACACACATTTCAACATCACAAGTCTGCACAAAATATGCAAACGTGAACCAACTGTATATTTGTGTGTTTGCGTGTATGTGTGTAGTCCTTTCATGAGGATCAAATGTCCTATCAAGGATAGCAAGATCTGACAATTTTGCATGGTCCTCACAGGGTTTGTTTGTTTTTAAACAAAAATAAGTGTGTGTGTGTGTGTGTGTAAAGCAGTTGCTGAAAGCAAGCGAGCAATATATCATTCATTCTAAGCTAATTTGCTAATTGAACCACCTAGATATAGATGGAAAATTAAAAACTTTATTTGGTAGCTTTTTATTTTGATTTCATCCAACATTAGCTATAGGATTGTCACCACCTCTTAAATTAAGCCATTACTGTACTTTAATTAAGCCAACTACTTGGCTTTTTAGGTGATAACACTAAAATGTACTTTAGGTGTAACACTAAAATGTAAAGCTGGAGAGGATTTAACTGTAAATAAGCCTGTTAGCCATAGCATGCTAGTATTAGCATGCTAGCCTTAATATATTTGGTTTTAGCATTAGCTTTCTAGCACGTTTGCATTTTAGCATGACATGCTAGCATTAACATTAGCATGTTGGAAATAGCATTAGCATGTTCGTGTTGGCATGCTAGGATCAGCTAGCTAGCATTAGCATGCTACCTATTAGTGTTGACTCAGGGGCTCCTAACAAAGTGGCCAGTATTTGTAGGCATTTCCAATAAAGCGGCTATATGATGACTTAGGTCTATATAAGGCTTTTAAACACACACGCACAGTCATTACACCACTCTGTTCCCATTCTTCCGTGTACGCTATCTTTTTTTGCACTACTGACTTTTGCTGCTACATACCAGTTACTCTCTGTTTACACTTTAGCGCTATATTGTCCTTGTCTGTATTGTCTTTATTGCACTCTCATGATGTTTTGCACACTTATTGTTTTTGCACATCTGCACACGTGCACTTTATGTGGTCTTCTGTCTCTATGTAGCATACGTGCACTTCACGTATTTGTCCCAGTCTTATATGTAGTACTATGGTCTCGTCAAGATCTGAGAAGAGGGAAGCTCGATCTGTGTGGCGCGGCAACATGTCAGACCAGAAGAACATGCAGCGAGTAGTGTGCACCGCTGAGAAGATCACTGGGACATCTCTGCCTTCCATCCAGGACATTTTCCACAAACGGTGTATCCACAAGGCTGTCGGCATCGTCCTGGACCCCTCCCATCCCTCTCATGGACTGTTCACCCTTCTACCATCCGGTAGAAGGTACCGGAGTATGAGATCAACCTCAACCAGACTTTGCAACAGCTCCCCCCCCCCCCGAAGCCATCAGTCTACTGAACAGCCTTCAACCTACAAGGATTACCATCACAATACCAAGAACTCTCTATTTAACCATGCTTCTGCTGTATATGATCACATGTATTGCATAGCCCCATGTATAGTCTCTGTATCTGAATCCCTCTATATATAGCCTTGTACTCTGTGTTTTCTGTAGTTCTTTTTGTATTACACCGTTTTGTTCTGGAGAACGAAATTTTGTATTGCTGTACTGCCATGTATAGATAATATGACAAATAAAAACTACTTGAACTTTCACCAAAAGAACGAGCCTCCTCCTTTCCATTTCAGCCATTCCCAACTAGTTTTTACGCCGGATGCCCTTCCTGACGCAACCCCCCCCATTTATCCGGGCTTGGGACCGGCACGCAGGCATACACCAGAGTGTGCACCCCTTGTGGCTGGGTCTTTGTACAGCACCTGACCTTCTCTGGATGTCTCCCATCAAAGTACTAACCAGGCCCACCCCTGCTTAGCTTCCAAGAACAGGCGAGCTCGGGCACCCCCAGGGCAGCATGGCTGTACCACCAAAAGAACGAGCAAATCACAGTAGTGTGACGGTGCAGCCACACAGGTGCCATCGTTCACCGTGAAATGAAATGAAAAACTTCCTGAAATCCTGAACCTATAGATATCACCAGACACTGGTTTACTTCCTTGATGTCCTGCAAGGCATTTACTGCAGGCTTCTTCAGTTCCTGCTTGTTCCAGCAAATGAAGTGCATGATCCAGGCCAGATAACTGAATAGGCTATTGCAGAACAACCCATTTATTAATCTCCATCTCTTATGCTGTTATTGAAGTATGTTTGGGGTAAATGTCTACTGTAAAGTGCTGTCCAATACTTGAGGATTCATCCTCTGCTTTTATCAGCAACCACATCATAAATAAATACAAGTGAACCAGTTCCAATGGCATGTATATATGTGCATCTTACAGGTAAGATGAAGTGGTATCATGGACTATGAGGGGTTCCTTCTTCCTCATGCTTTTCTCTTCCCATCATTCTGTTACAAGTTGATATTTAAAGGTGTTTTTCTTTCACCGGGGAAAGACTTTTTTGTTGATCTTGAGCTCACCAGTGCATTCTTTCTTTTTATGAATGTAGTAATTAGTTGATTGTCACACCTACTGTTTTTTTTTTTTTTTTTTTTTTTTTTATCTCTGATGGGTTTGTTTTAATAGCTTGCTTCACTGGCAGTGACAACTCTTTGGACTATTAAGAGTGTAAACCCTAAATACACAAATCTGAAAATCTTCACTTTGATCTGTTCATTATTTTATTTATTAAGAAATATTAACTGTCAGTGTCCAAATATTTATGGACCTGAGTGTATGTCCTAGAATTGATATACAATTTTACAGCTTTACACAAAAACCCCACACACAGTTTTGGCTCTGAACTGTCCTTGTCCTTTAGTAGACATTACTTTAAGTCATTCAGATTTACTTAAAGGAACACTCCACTTTTTTTGGAAATAGGCTCATTTTCCAACATCCCTAGAGTAATACAGATGTGTTTTA
>JAOVYU010000029.1:10354905-10372066 GCA_025674565.1 Synodontis membranacea
ATGATAGATAGATAGATAGATAGATAGATAGATAGATAGAGAGATAGATAGAGCAAAGCCTATTGGAAAGCCTTTCCGGAAGAGTGGAGGTTATTTTGACTGCAAAGGTAGGACTTAACTTGGAATGGGATGTTTAAAAACACATATGGGTAACATTCAGCAAACATTCTTGCACAACAGAAAATACCTTATCATTACTTGCACATCACATGTCATTGCTGAAAGACTTTTTTTGCAAACATTGCAAAAATCACTTGGCAGTGTCTGATCACCCTGTTTACTAGTATAGTTTTTCTCAGGTGCTTAAATACTATTTTTTTAAATAACCGCATTCTCAAATCAGCCAATGCAGCCTGCGTAACACTAAAAAATCTGGCAAAACTCCCCATCTTCCCAGCAAAACCCTCTATGTCAATCAAAACAATAAATACATGCTACAAAATGGTATAACCCTCACTCACTGCAGTAAAATCATCTGTATACACCCAGAGGAAGTAACAAAGTAACACAAGAATGAGAAAACAAGTCTTCACTGTAGGTACAGGTATTGGGTGTGTATTCAAACACCACTACTGAGAAAACAAATTCCGTAATGTGTGCGTGTCCTTGTTACATTTTGTGTTTAAAATTAACCAAATTACCACAACCTTTTATACCGCTTTAGCAGCTTTTCGTGGTTTAGAGTTAGATTAGCAGTAAATAGTTAACCAACTGCAAGTCTGGCCAAATTTCAGTTAGTGTTTTGAGATTGGGATTCAGCACTGCCATTACTGCCATTTAGTAGGAAACAGGTTGATCAGACAATCCCATGTGATGTTGGTGTTACCAAATGTTCACTGTGACTACTGTTTTGCAAAAAAAAGAAAAAAAAAAAAAAGTCCATCAGCAATGACAAGTGTTATGCAAGCAGCGATAAGGTATTTTTTTGTTGAGCAAGAATGTTTGCTGTTTTGCTCATATTCATTATATTTGCTCATGTCCAGTGTGTCCAGTTCTATAGCAAAGTATTATAATGTAAAATGTTGGCATTTTTAGTGTGAATTGTAGCGAGCATCTAGATGGTCAACCTTTGTCTAGACAGTGTTCAAATGGGCTTAAAGCACCCTGATTTACATGAAAGAGGTTGCAGAACAGTTAATGCACAGTTTGTTTTCTTTGGCTCTATGGCCCTTTTCAACATTGTCAAAAATCATACCAAATTTATAGGTGCATACAGTGGGGCAAAAAAGTATTTAGTCAGCCACCAATTGTGCAAGTTCTCCCACTTAAAAAGATGAGAGAGACCTGTAATTTTCATCATAGGTATACCTCAACTATGAGAGACAAAATGAGAAAAAAAAATCACATTGTCTGATTTTTAAAGAATTTATTTGCAAATTATGGTGGAGAATAAGTATTTGGTCACCTACAGACAGGCAAGATTTCTGGCTCTCACAGACCTGTAACTTCTTCTGTAACCCTACCTGTATTAATGGCACTGTATTTGTATGTGTCCAATTTTAGGTAAATATCTGACATTTGTGATGAACCCGCTCCTGTACCCAGCTGTCATTAAGCAGGGAAAGAACCTGGACTTCCATGAGTTTTCAGATACAGCAGCTTCCTCAGCTTTTGGCTACCCTCCAGTACGCACTGGAAGGTTCCCTGACTTGAGTAACAAAATCCAAAGATCATTCCTGCTCCTTCAGGGCTCTGCTCTCAACTCTCTCAGTCTCAGAATGATGAGAAACTTACAGCTGGTCTTACAACAAGACCTCCTGTCCAGCCATGTGGAAGAAAGAAAGTGTGATTGGCAGCAGGGGGACCTATATGAGTTCTGTGACCGTATGATGTTTGAGGCAACATTTCTAACACTGTATGGACAACCTCCAAGCACAAACACGGATGATTTCACACACATACATAGGGAAAGTTGGATAGATGTGCTGCGGGAAAACTTTAGGAAGTTTGATGCAGTGTTTCCTCTGCTGATGGCCCAAATACCCATTGGTCTTCTAGGAAGAACTAAATCTATTCGGGAGCAACTACTCAGGTTTTTCCATCCCCAAAAAATGGCAAAATGGACCAGTCCATCAGAGTTCATACAGGCACGTATGGATCTTTTACAAGAGTATGACTCACTCAAAGACCTGGACAAAGCAGGTAACATAGACATGCTTCAAGTGGAGTAATAAGAAAAAAATGTTGAAGTGACACAAAAAATCTAGTAAATCGAGTAGTTAATGTTTAAAGAAACATGAGTGGCCCAGACAACTGTTACATAATGTTGTAAAACTTTCTCCCTCTCTAGGTCACCACTTTGCAATTCTGTGGGCATCAGTCGGGAACACTATCTCAGCATGCTTCTGGTGTCTGTACCACCTCCTCTCCAGCCCACATGCAATTTCAGTTGTGCGAGAGGAGATTATGGGCATGTTTGGAGAAAATGAGCCCACGTCTATTCTTAGTCCTGGCACACTGAATCGGGAACAATATGAGAAACTGATTTACCTTGGTAACTCATACTGACATGTACATGTACCTACACACAAGGGTTAAAACTGTAAAGTGTAATGATGCAGAAAGGTTTCACAGAAAACTGCTAAATATTTTCTTCTTACATTCTGTTTCTCCCCCATTGTACCCATTTATGTTTTTTCTCTTGGGTCCTTTCTCCACTGTAGAGAGCGCTATTTTTGAGAGTCTCCGTCTGTCTTCTTTCTCAATGAATATCCGGGTGGTTAAGGAGGACTTCTGTCTGCGTCTGAACCCCCACTCCTCAGTTTTTGTGCGCAAAGGAGATATTGTCACTCTTTATCCCCAGAGCACACAATTGGACCCTGACATCTACCCAAATCCAGAGGTAACTATACAGGCAAACTACTTTAGCTGTAGAAAAGCAAAGGACAACAGTTATGAGAATATCAGTCTTACTCTGATTAGCTATGATAATAAGCTTGTAAAATTCTAAAATTGATGTTGAATAAATGTGATTATAGATTTTTACATGGTATTGTGTGTGTGTGTGTGTGTGTGTGTGGTCCTGCAGCAGTACCAGTTTGACCGGTTTGTGGAGAATGGGAAGTTGAAAACAGAATTTTACAAAGGCAATCAGAAGGTTCTTTACTACCAGATGCCGTTTGGATCAGGGGCTACCATGTGTCCTGGACGCTTCTTTGCCATTAATGGGCTAAAGCAGTTTTTGTGTATCACACTGCTGATGTATGACATGCAACTTACTCCTGGTCAGCAGCATGCAACAATAGACAAAAGCAGAACAGGTCTGGGCATAGCGCCACCTGCAAATCATATCTCCTTCAAATACAGAGTAAAAAAAGATACGTATACAGAGACAGGGGCAGTAAAAATGGGTGAATCGTGAACTATATTGATTGCAGTAGCGGTAGTGGGACATTGATAGCAGTTATTACTCTTCTATTTCCATGACAGTAAAAGTAACTTAGAAAATTTGGACAGTGTTGCTGTAATGAAATGCTGCAAGGCACCAGTGATTTGCCTTTACTGCCGCAAAGGGGAAAAAAAACCTAGAGATACA
Source organism: Synodontis membranacea (assembly GCA_025674565.1). Lineage (NCBI taxonomy): Eukaryota > Metazoa > Chordata > Actinopteri > Siluriformes > Mochokidae > Synodontis > Synodontis membranacea. The sequence continues at coordinate 10,358,441 of JAOVYU010000029.1, forward strand.
TTTCCGCAAGAAAATGCAAGTGTAATTGCTTCGCAGAGCAAAAAAAAGTATGAGAGAGAATCATGACAGGTGGATATGTGTATTGGATAAGTTGGTCTGAGCAACGAAATTAAGTTTAGATCATTCTCAGTTGGGTATAGCCTTAAATCTATATAAAGCATTAGCCATGTAAACAGCAGCTTTTAACCTTAGTGTTAATAATGGAAACAAATAAATAAATAACACCTATAAATGGATAAATGGACCAACAGTGAAGTCATGGCTTTATTGAACCTATGCAGTGTATAGTTCTTGTGAACTCTCAACACGTCTCTAGAACTGTTTGGTCTGGAAGTGCTGTTTTATGGGCAGAATCACCTTCCCTGTGAAATGACATTAGTATTTTTCCATTTTAATTCTGATACATAATCAATACTATATTTACAAAAAGTTAAATAAAGTTGGGGGGGGGGGTGCGTAGAAGCAGAAGTAAATAATTATTTTGGCCATTTAACTCTATTCACCCCATTCATTGAGGACTTTTTTTTAACTAACTTTATTAAGCAAAGCATATATACAGCACAGGTCAGAGTATTGAATCACAGGAATGCCATAAAAAGAATAAATCAGTAAAAGAATAAGAAGATAAATGTGGAAAAAGAAAAGTAAAAAAAAATACAATAAAATATAACAATACATTAAACATATTGGCATATATATAAAAAAAATTAAAACAAAAATAAAAGAATATGAAAACGAATGCTTTTCTTTATTGCCTTTGTTATTCCCATATTGCTTTTGCTATTACAGTATTGCTTTTGTTATTAATGCATTACTTTTTTTATTCCTGTATTGCTTTTGAATTTCCCAGATTGCTCTTGCTATTTCTTGAAGGGCCACGCTGGCTCTGGGTGGGCCTTTCTGTACAGGAAGAGTAGTCCATTCCTGCACACATGAATCCTGCTTTGGTGGGAGCTTTTTAGCAGCAAAAGTTAGACTTTGTCAAGCCCTTTTCTTGAAAGAGTAATATTGTATTTACTGACAAAATATTCATAACATGTAATTCTCAGAATTTAGTAAATCATGAACAAAAGGATACCCTTCCCATGCAAATCTGACTTTGAAAATTGATTGAAAAATTGATTTCCCATAAGTTGTAATAACCTTTTTTTTCCATAATAAAAAGTTATGTGGAGAAAAATTGTGGGTAAATAACATTTTTCCATATTGTAAGACTTGCAATCAATCATTCCCCCAACCTTGTTGAAAATTGTGTTTGGGATGTGGTACCATAAGTTTATTTGAATTTCATTGAGACAAATAAGATTTTGATCCCCAAGCAAAACATCACTTGTTGGTGGAGAAACCCTTGTTTGCAAGCACAGCGGTAAGCCATTTCTTGTAGTTTGTCACCAGGTTTGCACACATCTCAGGAGGGATTTTGGCCCACTCCTCCATACAGAAACTCTCTCTAAGTCCTTTAGGTTTGTTGGCTGCCGCTTGGCAACTCGAACCTTAAGCTCCCTCCACAGATTTTCAATAGGATTAAGGTCTGGGGAACCTTAATGTGCTTCTTCTTTAGCCACTCCTTGGCTGTATGTTTGTCATTGTCATGCTGGAAGACCCACCCACGACCCATCTTCAGTGTTCTGGCTGAATGAAGGAGGTTCTCGTCCAAGATTTTACAATACGTGGCCCCATGAGGCAAGATCTTGCATGGAGCTCCAGATCGAGGGCAATTGATGGTCATTTTATATTTCTTCCATTTGCGAATAATCACAGCAACAGATGTCACTTTCTCACCAAGCTTCTTGCCTTGTAGCCCATTCCAGCCTTGTGCAGGTCTACAATCTTGTCCCCGAAGTCCTTTGAGAGTTCTTTAGTCTTGCCCATGGTGATGAAGAGGTTGTAATGGAAGAAACTGATTCTGTGGACTGGTGTGCTTTATACACATGAGATCAGGTGTACCTGTAATTAATTGATTGCAATCTGTGTGCCACATCCGAACTGTGGGAGCCAGAATTCAGGCTGGGTTGTAGGGGATCAAATACTTGTTTGACTCGATGAAATGCAAATCAATTTTGTATAGAGGAGTTGGCCAAAATCCCTCCTGAGATGTGTGCAAACCTGGTGAGAAACTACAAGAAATTCCTCAACGCTGTGTTTGCCAATAAGGGTTTCTCCACCAATCACTAAGTGGTGTTTTGCTTGGGGATCAAATACTAGACTGTGTGGTATTAATATCTAATCTAACCAATAATCTAATCTAGAACACTGAGTGTCAGGGAGAACAGTCTTTTGTCAGTCAGTGACGTGGTGGCCATCAATATAAGCATGACCATCCACTCAAGTCCAAGTTCAAGTAGTTTTTATTTGTCATATCTTTTCATGGCAGTACAGCAATATGAAATTTTGTTCTCCAGAACAAAATGGTGCAATACAGAAATACAATAAGAACTACAAAAAACAGTTTGTTTGTTTGTAGTAAGAGTTTGTCTTACCAGGGGTATGTTGCCAGTAAGAGAGCATCAGAAATATAGAAATATAATAAAAAAAAAAAAAAAACAGAAATATGCTGAAGCAGGAAAGTATTTATTCAGCCAGGCAAGCCTAACTCTGAGCAACTTAGAACAGACAATAAAATCAGGCCATGTAAAGTACTACCAGACTACCAGAGCATCACTGATTAACATAAACCAGGCCCTTGTAAGAAGTACAGTAGTTTATGGGTGTATAGCTTATATACCAGCCGTAGAGAGCCTGGAGGGTACAGCCATGTTGCTCTGGGGTGCCCAATCTCGCCTGTTCTTGGAAGCTAAGCAGGGGCAGCCCTGGTTAGGACTTGGATGGGAGACATCCAGAGAAGGCTGGGTGCTATACAAAGACCCAGCCAGAGGGGGGTGCACACTCTGGTGTATGTCAGGAAGGGTATCCAGCGTAAAAACTCTGCCAAGTTGGACATGTGGACAAAAGGATCTGCTGTGGTGACCCCTAGTTGGGAATAGCCAAATTGGAAAGGAGGAGGAGTAGAGAATCTGTAGTGGAGCATTCAGAAAATCTCCAGTATAAGTTAAAATGGGGGAGCAACCATTATGCATAAGAAAAATTAAACTTATGATGGCTACTGGGTTAACCTACATTTGCATAGTAACTCACACCCTACAAAGACCCTATTTCAGGACTGTTAGGAGCACCATAAGACTCATTTTTGAAGCTTTGGATGGATCAGAAATGTAAAGCATAAAGTGTAGGGCTATGTAATGTACAGTACAGTATAAGAGTCCCCTCCTCTGCCATTCCCCCCTAATTACTTGCATGTCCATCAACAGATTGAACAGCAACTGAGAAAGAAATCTGAGCACATACCCAATGGAAGAATAGCACAGACATACATTCTGCAACACTTTAAAGATAAATTAAAAGTATTCACAGATGGCTCAAAAGACCCTGAGGGACTGGCTGTACAAGAGCTGCACTTTATATTCCACAATGCAAAATAGCTATAAAGGAAAGAACCACAGACCACTGTCAGTATACACCCATAACGCATAACATTATGACAGGTGAAGTGAATAACACTGATTATCTCTTCATCATGGCACCTGTTAGTGGATGGGATATATTAGGCAGCAAGTGAGCATTTTGTCCTCAAAGTTGATGTGTTAAAAGTAGGAAAAATGGGCAAGCATAAGGATTTGAGTGAGTTTGACAAGGGTGGTCATAATGCTATGCCTGATTGGTGTATATGAGCCAGTACCCATATAAATGTAACACTAATTCCTGACTTTAGCAGATTGTTTCCTTTTTGCATAATTTCAAATAAAATATCTTACATTTTTAAAAAAGGAATAATGTAGAGGTTGAGATTAAAGACAGTAAAGCTGAAGTTAAAAGTATGATTAAAGCTAAATTAAAAGATAATTGGCAGTATATATGGGATGATGAACATACAGAGAAACAGGAATTGTGTAATATTCAAAGGAAAGTGAGAAAGAGCAGTTACACAAACAGAAGGAAACAAGAAGGAGCTGTGGAGAATGCGATTTGGACATATGGGATTAAACAGTAGATTATTTCTAATGAAGAAACATGTTGATGGTGACTGTGAATATGGTGATAGTCAAGAGACCATAGAACCTGTAATTCTGCTTTGCCCTAGATATCACCAAGCCAGACAAAGAGTAATTGTACAACTTGAAGAGTACCAGATGAGTTTGAATGACATACCACACAGACGATCAGGTGAAATATGTTTTCATTTCTTATTTTCTTTTTGAGGGGAAACAGAGTTATTGCAAAGAATTTAAGGAAGTGTAGGATTAAACTTCTTAACTCTGGAAGACTGTACTATAATATCCAGAACAAAGTGGGAAAGAGCAGAAATACGAACAGAAGTGAGGAGGAGGATGTACTTTAAAGAATGAGGTATGGACACACAAGATTAAATCATACTCTCTTAATAATAAAGAAGCATGCTGATGGTAATTGTGAATTCTGTGGTAGTCCAGAGTCCATAGAATATGTTACTCTACACTGTCCTAAATATCAGGATGACAGGCAAAGCTTAACCTTACAGTTGATGGTGGCCTAATGGTTAGGGTTAGGGCAGAAAATAGCTGCCCCCTGCTGTGTCACTGTTCACATATGGGATAAATGCAGAGGTCCAGTTTCGTTGTTGTGTGCTGTGGTGTGTCAGTAATGACAATGAATCACTTTCACTTCACTTTACAAGGTTTAACTACAAAGAAGCTCAGGTGAAATCTGCTTTAACTGTCTATTTAGTCTCCTGAGGAATACAGGATTATTTAAAAGAATTTAGTTTTTTTTGTTTTGTTTTGTTTTGTTTTTTTTTTGTTAACAAGCACCACACCCCAGTCCAGCTGGTGGCGGTATTGCGCCACGAGCGGAAATGACGTATCTCTGCGTCATGCGTAGTCTAAATCGGGTTTCCTGGGTAGTGACACGCCATAAAACCAAACGAAGAAGAAGAAGAAGAAGAAGTAGTTCTTAACCCCACCCTCCAGTTCAGATGGTGGCGGTAATGCACCAAACAGCTAGTTGCCAAAAGCAATAGAAGAAGAAGAAGCCGACTTCGAATGCGCTTTTGTTTTTGTTTAAATTACTTGTTTATTTATATATATTTATTTTCCTATCACTGAGCGGTTCCTGTTCAGGTGAGTTTCTTGGAAGTCTGGTGTTACACATTGCTTGTGTGGTTACAGAATTAGAGTGCGATGGAAAGCACCGTCGAGGCCACATCCGGGTAAACGATGCGTCATGTACTGTTGTTTCGTAAAGCTCGCGTTTTGTTCCACACACCATTTAACTCTGGGAAACGTAGAGGGTTTTTTTTTTTTAAGTGTAGTGGCTTTCTGTTATTGTTCATATTTAAGCGGCACGACGTTTAATACCTGGTGAAAATGTGCTGCTGCCCTCGGTTACACTGCTGCGAGGAGGCAGTACAGAGATGCTCGACATATGGAGTTTATTATCCAGCCCCCAGTAACACCTATAACATTACACTCAGTGTAACAGTACTTTTATATTCGTGATTCAATCCACGACCATCATTCACGTTTAATGAACTGAAAACTAATAATACAGTATTGGTCATTTGGTTAAGGGTAAATTGCTGTAAATTTAATAATTCATAATTATTCTAATATAATAATACTTCTACTTTGGTGTACTTCAGTAATAAGTATATCAGTACTAAAAATTGCCCTGTAGTATACAAAGTTTCGAGAGAAATGGGTCATTTCTGATAAAAGTGATGCAAGCAAAGGGATAAAAATAGTTGATGCGTGGATATTAAAGAGAAACCCAAGTCCTGAGAGTGTAAATGAACATGGCAATATGCATTTGTAAAGTCACCCACTTGTTCATGCTGGGGGACAGTTAACTCTTACCACCAAAATGAAAAGCATTGCGTTATGCAGTTATAGCTTCTAATTGCTTGCTTATGTTTACAGCAAAGATCTCAGTTCCACAGATGGCATTGTGGATACGGTTCCTGGTCGTGACGGCCCTGTTGCTGTTCAGGCCTTGCTTTTTGGTCGCAGATGGCAACTGCGGACCTCTCGTGGCGGAGACAGACAGACTTTTGGCAGAGAGAACGCAGCAGCAGCATCTGCATGCGCTGTTCATGAAGTACGGCGAGAATGGAACCATCTCATTGTCTGGTCTGCGAAGGCTGCTTGAGGGGTTGGGACTCGACCGCATCAGGAGAATAACAGTGCAGCACCATGGAAACAAACACCAAAACACCCACTTGCACACACACCCACAAACGCACGCACACAATCATGCCACGCACCCGCATTCTGTTGGTAGCAAGAAAGATGTTTCCAGTGTGGAGAAGAGTGGATCGACCTCCAGTGTACATCCTGACTCCGTTTCCATGAAGAAGAGCCAATTGGATATTCACCACAATCTCTATATGAAGAGAGATTCTGATGCCACTCTAATCCTGACCACACCGTCTTATGTCACCAAATCGCGCCGGGCAGAACGTAGTGCAGACTACAACCTCATGGAGCCAGACACTTCCCAGCAAAATACAACAAAGTCAAATGGCACCTACTACGCTGAGAACACGTCCACACAGAACCTGGACAACCGCAATCACGGTGACAAAGATGAGCATAGCCCATTAAGCTCTAACTTCAGTCAAGAGGTAAATACCAAAGATATTGTTTAAAAGTATTTATTTGCAGCATTTGTCAACTAATAGTACTGCAAGACGTCTAAATAGATTTTTTTTTTAAATGCAGTTTTACTGTTTAACATTGACCACAAATGTAGGATTACAAATTGAAATATATCCGCAAGGAGCAATCAGCGGGTACCAAGCAGTATAGCTGAAGTTTTTACAATTTTGGTTAGACAAAAGTGGTTTGACATCTTCAACACCATAAACCACCACGTCCATACACACTTGTAGCTTGAGTGCTTCTTAAGCTATATCAATATGTTATTGCTCCCTATATTGGCAAAATATCAAAATTTGGTCTGCTTCCAAGGAATGTGATTATTGTTGAGTGTATTAAGTTTCATGAAATTTGAACTTTTACATTACAAGATATTAGCCATAGTCAATCAAATTTCTGTCATTGAAATGGTTTGGTGAATCTAAGTTATTTTTAAAAATTTTAATCAGCATCTGTATATGATGTACACCAAATTACATGCAAATCAAATAACGTAGGACGAGTTTGAAAAAGCATATTTTGGCAAATACTTCCTGCTCAAACCATGACCATTTGGTGGCCATTTTGATCAACAAGCAAATTGAAACTTAACAAATGTAGGAAAATGGGTCCAAATTTCAGATTGTGGTTGCTCCATATGGATGCAATTTCACCAATTTTGTGGTCATCCAAAGAATGTTGTACTGATTGTGTGGGTACAGCAGAGATCAAAATTAAAAACCTACAATTTCCCGTCTTTAAAAATCACTGCTTATACTAATTTGAAGCTATCCTACCTGACATGGAAGGGCCTCTACACTCCCTATTAATTATTGAAAGCTGTAACACTCCAAAAGCTTTTGTTGCAGTCTTCTTTTCTGCTGCAATGGTCACTGCTCCTTAAGTTTGATCACTGTGTTTTCCATAAAATAAAGGTTTTTGTTAATGTGTAATGTAATGCCTTGATTTTTTTTAGTAGAACAGTGTAATTTCCACAGCTAATATTCCATAAAATTTTGAGCAATGAAGATTAACAATATTTAAGAAAATCAAGGGTTCATATATTTGTATACAGGGTAGTCAATTTTGAGCTAACCGTATCCACAATGCCGTCTGTGTACACACACATACATACACTGATCAATCATAACATTATGACCACTGGCAAGAAGTGAATAACACTGATTATCTCTTCATCATGGCACCTGTTAGTGGAAGAGACATATTAGGCAGCAAGTGGAAATTCCTCAAAGGTCCTCAAAGTTTGTGTTAGAAGTAGGAAAATTGGGCAAGCATAAGGATTTGAGCAAGTTTGACAAGGGCCAAATTCTAATGCTAGACGAATGGGTACACCCTTTCATGGAAACAGTATCCACTGTTGGCTGTGGCCTCTTTCAGCAGGATAATGCGCCATGCCACAAAGCAAAAATGGTTCAGGAATGGTTTGAGGAGCACAACAACGAGTTTGAAGTGTGGACTTGGCCTCCAAATTCCCCAGATCTCAATCCAATCAACCATCTGTGGGACAAACTGGTTTGCTGGACAAACAAGTCCAATCCATGGAGGTCCCACCTAACAACTTACAGGACTTAAGGGATCTGCTGCTGCTCAGGGGTCTAGTGGAGTCCATGCATTGAAGAGTCAGGTCTGTTTTGGCAACAAAAGGGAGACCAACACAATATTAAGCAGGTGGTCATAATGTTGTACCTGATCAGTGTACATCTTTAATAGAAAAAATACAAGAATATTTATTTTTTTTTTTTTTATTATTTTATCACAAGTTTTAATATATTTTGGGTTTTTGGAAATCAACACTGTCAAAAATATTTGGTAAATGTCCCTTAGCAAGTTTCATCTTGACCAAACACTTTTGTTAGCCATCAACAAGCTTCTAGCAGAATTCTGGTTGGGTATTTGACCACTTCTCTTGGAATAATTTGGTAGAGTTCAATTAAATTTGTGTCTCTCCTGACACGTCCACATATTTTTGATAGGGTTGAGGTCAGGACTTGTTTTAAGCAGGCAAACAGCTTTATCCATTCCATAATCAGCTTTGATGTTTGTTTGGGATCATTGTTCTGTTTTAACACCCACTTGTTTCAACCATCTAGTTTCAACCATGTTTCAACGATCTTGCTCAGTGGTCCCCAACCATGTTCCTGGAGATCTACCATCCTGCAGGTTTTATCTCCAGCCAGAATCTAACACACCTCTTTTAGTTGTTCAGGAACTTCTTAAGGCAATGATTGGATAGTCATGTGGGCAGCATTATGGTTGGAGCTAAAGTATTCAGGGAGGTAGATCTCCAGGAGCAGGGTTGGGGACCACTGATCTAGCTGATGGTTTGAGGTTATGCTGAAGAACCCTGAGGTTCTATATTATTCCATCCACTTTGTGCAATGCACCAGTTCAAATGGAAGCAAAACAGCCCCAGAGCATGATGCTACCACCACCATGCTAACAGTTGGTACAGTGTTATGCTGTACCTCTGGTCATTGTAGCCAAACATCTCAAATCTGACCATAGAATTTCCTCCAGGAGGCTTTTTCTATGTCCATGTGGTAAGCTTCAAACTTTATTTGAGCTTGAAGATGTCAGTTTTGGGAGAAAAGGCTTTTTTCTTGTGTGGCAGCCTCTCAGACCATGGTGATGTAAAGCTCTCTTGACTGTAGACAGTGTTTCAGCAGCTTTCAGTTCATGTCAGGCCTGTGCCTTGATGGTTCCTGGGTTGTTCCTGACCATCAAAACCAATTTCCTCTAAGCTGAAGGTGATAGTTTGGGTCTTCTTCCAGACCTTGGCAAAGACGCTACCTCTCACATTAACTTGTACTTGTAAAACAAACCCTTTTTATGTTGCTCACAGAGAAGCTACCAGCTGTAGTCAGTCATGTTCAGTAACAGGAAGTTATCAAGCTTTGGCCTTGACAAATAAAAAGACATTTTGGAACTTTCAGCGCCAGTGAATTAATAATCTTAATGGGTGTATATATAATTTTGACCCAGTGTTGATTTCCAAAAACCCAAAACCAAGTCAAACCTGTGCACCAAGTTCTTGGTTTTTATCTACCAAAGAACTGTGTTGTACAATCATTCTTCCCCAGAAAAACAACAGTTCAAATAAAAAAACTTAAATAGCCCAATATTGCCACAACATTCATGTCCATGATGTCTGCATGTAAACTTCTGACCACGACTATGTGTGAGGAACATTTACATTTTAATTTTATTCCATAAATTACTGACATTTTCCCCAGAGCATTTAATTGCAGAAAATGGTCAAAAGAACAAAAAGTTGCAGATACCTTTGAACATTGTCAGAGCGGAAGGAAGCGCCCCATTATGGCCTTGCTGAAGCACCCCAGATCATCAGTCCTCCACCAAATTTCACAATGGGTGTGAGACTTGCTTGTAGGACTGAAAATAATAAAAATGATGGTTGCTGAAAATAAATTTGCCATCTGGTGACTTTTTTTTTTTTTTTTTTTTTTTTTGATTTAGTTGTTAGTTATGTCAGCCTTTTATCATACTATACTTCAGTACATCCGTGAGGTGTAAGCACAGGCTATTAGAAAATTAGAAAAGAGTGTGTTGGCTGTGTCTGCCACAAATTTATACGTACAGTCATTTTCTAACTGCTACAATTCAGAAGCCCATGCTAAGATCCATTGCAATTGTGAGGGTTACTAATATCAGAAGTAATGACTTTTTGCCTTATGCTCACTCTCCTTATCTCAGTGCCAGAATGCCACCACGATTCTGCAGATGCATGGCATGTCCCAAGAAACGACACTCTCTCTTAATGACTTCAGCTTCCTTTGTCCTGCCCTCCTTGTGCAGATTGACTTTAAGTCCTGCCTTCTGCATGCTGAGAACCAAACAGGTTAGAGCATGGTCACAGTGATTTACATAGAAAATTGTAAATTGTCTTTATGCTTAATGATGATGTGCAATATGTAACCAGTCATTATAGTGATGAAAATTCTTTGGACCTTTTTAGAAAATAAAGATCACTTTCACCATCACCACCACCATCATGATAAACCTATTGGAAAAAGCCAGAAGAATCCTTCCATTCATATGGGTAAGTGTATTAAATGTGTACACGCAGATACACTGTGCTCACAGTGTGCCTCTATACCCTGCTGACTTAGTGAAAAAAGAATATTTGCATAAAGGTGTCGCATTTATAATCCAGTCCATAAAAATCTGGGCATTGAAGTTATTTTGTCTAGTACAGTATGCTGGTGTTTAATTAAATAATGAATATAAAAAGTGCAGACTTTCAGATTTTATTCGAAAGTATTTACATTCAAATTGGGTGAAAAGTGTAGGAATTTCAGCACATTTTATTATCTGTAAACACTGATCAACATAGTTCACAAAAATCAGTTGAATATTGTGCAATGGTCAAGTCACCTGACTTGATTCCATTTAAGCATGCATTTCTTTTGCAGAAGGTAAAACTGAAAGCATAACACCCTAAAAGGCAAGCAGAAACTGAGAACAGCTGTAGCAAAGGCCTAACAGATTATTCCCAGGGATGAAACTTAGTGATGGTTACTGGCTCCAAATGTCAAGCAGTCATTGGCAGCAAAGGATTTAATAATGAAAATTTATGATTGTTGGTTTGTCCAATTACTTTTGGTCTCTTAAAAAAGGAGGGAGCACAAAAACATGCTGGGCTCAAGGTTTCCCAGCAGAACATTGAATAGAGCATCACATTGCATCCACCAGCTAACCTTATTCCTATAGTGTGTCTTGGTTTCATCTCTTCCCCAATTTAGTGATGCACACACACCTGGCCATCCATATGATATAAAAGAAATCATGATTTATCAGACCAGACTACTCTCTTCAGTTGCTTTCCTGGTCCAGTTCTGATGCTCACATGCCCATCGAAAGGGCTCTTGGCATTGAACAGGGTTCAACATGGGCTCTCTGACCAATATGCAGTTATGCAACACCATATGCTGCAAGCTGTGATGCGCTGTGTGTTACAACACTTTTCTATCATAGATAGCATTAACTTTTTCAGCAATTTGTACTACAGTAGCCCTTCTGCAGGATTGGAACGGACAGGCTAGCCTTTGCTCTCCACAAGCCTTGGGTGCCCAGGACAGTGTTGCCAGTTCACTCTCAGCACTGTCCTGGGCACTCAAGGCTTGTGTTGCCAGTTCACTGGTTGTTATCTCTTGCTTACTGGGAACACCCGACAAGACATGGTGTTTTAGAGATGCCTGGACAAGAGGGTCAGAGCATCACATGGCCCTTGTGAAAGGTGCTCAGATCCTTAAGCCTGCCCAATTTTCAGCACATCATCTTTGTCAGAGCAGAACGTAATTATGGAGAACTGGGTTCCTGATGGATGATCGCAGTAAACCAACACTTTCAGAAGAAAGAAGCTACAGTTGTAGGAAGATGGTTTCCTCCTTCATCAATGCAATGCTCCAGCACACATAGCACTCTCAGTGAAGCTTTTTTTTTTTTTGTCCCAGAAACACATCACAGTACTTGACCACCCCCTTCTCTAGTAAAACAATAGGAAACTAAGTAGCAAATATTAAGGTTGTTTAAACTCTCTTTAGAGATGCATAAATTAGATTTCAGAAATATAGGAAGTGCATAAATATGTGCAATACTCTATAACAATACTGCAGCCCTGCACCCAGGTATACAGGGCCAGCAACTTTGTGTGCATCCACTCAGTCCTGAATGCACACCTGTTGTGGTTAGTGAGAGGGGATAGTCAACAGTAGAATGGTCACCATTTATAGTGGGATGCCTGCGGCATTGGCCAAAGCAAGTATAGATGTGATTGTGCTCCTCAGAAAAGAAGAATATTTAATTTAGAAACAATCTCCCATTAGCATCTTTACTGTACCAATGAAAAAGTTATTTGCTTTTTGTTTCACATTTAAGTTTAAAAATATGACCATAAATGATCAGATCAGACTGGTTTGAGTCTTATAGTAATTACTGGTCTGCTGGAATGGTCTCTAGTGTTTATACTGAATTGTTTTAAAAATGAAACACATCCACTAAGCGGCAGTAACTCAAATTATATAAATAAAAAGAATTAAGTAAAGAACAAATAATGTTTTTCCAGTCTACAAATGTCCATGTTTTCAAGAACAGACTGTAGCCTGTTCTTGGCTGTTTGGAGTGGAACTTGATGCGGTCTTTTACTGTTATAGCCCATGGTTCAGCATGTTTGCTTACCATTCTGATCGATTTAAAGCTCCTGATCTGTATGTGCACTTTTTTATGCCTTGGGCTGCTACAAAAGATTGGCTGACTGGATACTTGCATGAATGAGCCCTTGAATTCCTAATAAATTGGGCGATGAGACTATATAAAGTAAGGATTGTGTTTTTCCGTTGCAGCTTGGATTGGAGGTTTTCTCTCTATCACAATAATCAGTTTGCTGGCTCTGCTGGGAGGAGTCTTAATACCACTCATCAACAAAGTGTGTTTTAACTTCCTGCTCAGCTTCTTGGTTGCCCTTGCAGTTGGCACGCTCAGTGGTGATGCCCTACTGCACCTTATCCCACATGTAAGTTCTCTCATGGAATTGGTTAAGCTGTGTGTTCTGGACTACATCTGAATGCTACAAATTAAAATTAACACATGCAGCAAAAGCAGTTTGTCAGGTCCCTGTTTAACGTTTATCTGTCTGTCAGTCTCAGGGTCACCACAAGCACCATCATGATGCCAGTGAGAGCTTGGACCATGGTCTCCATGGAGACGGTGAAGATTCCCTTAAGCCTGTTTGGACAGGATTGACTGCACTGGGGGGAGTCTACATCATGTTCCTCATTGAGCACTTCTTGACCCTTGCAAAGATGTTCAAAGACAAAAAACAAAAGGTTAGACTAACACAAGCAAAACTGAAGCTCTGATGCACACCTTGTTGATCAAAGGCCAGCTGAGTCAGTATAAGCCTTTTTACACCATATAT
>JAOVYU010000029.1:10384689-10399043 GCA_025674565.1 Synodontis membranacea
TCTATATTTTCTATATTTTGCTAATGTCCTTATTTTGTGTAATGTCCTTATTTGTACAGAATATTTTTATTTGTACATAATATTTTTATTTTATTTCATTTATTTTATTTTTTATCCTAGTTAAATTTATTTTCTATTGTACTTCTTTTTATTCATATTTTTCTTATTTATGAGTTTTTATTTTTTAAGGTCACGGGCAGTCGTATAAGCATTTCACTGCATATCATACTGTGTATGACCGTGTATGTGACAAATAAAATTTGAATTTGAATTTGAAAATTTAAATTTGAATTGAACAGGCAGAGGAGAGAGCATGCAAAGCTGGAGCGATCACACGAAAACAAAATTCACTTTTTGTTTTATAATTCAGTGATGATTCTGTACATATATGAGCATGTTTATCAACTATGGACCATGACTTCACTCAGCTTATGACATTTGTGAACAAATATACTTTGGAGACTGATGTGTTAGCATGTTTTCATTCTATTAGCAACTTTTCATTCTATTTTCAGTCTATTTTTAATAAATAAAACACACTTGTCTTTCTATATTTTGTGAATGTGTGTCTTTCATATTTGCAGGTCAGTCAGTGTGTGGGATATTTTGTATAGATATGGCAAGCTTTTCTGAAGGTTTCAATGTCACACACATACTGTAGCTTTGGCCTGTCTTGGAGCAGCAGTGTGGGTAAAGAAATGCAAATATGTCACGGTTCACAGGTAACTAGTGTTTTTGCACAACAAAAGCAGGAGGACAATGGAGCTGATGGCTTCTCCACAGGAGGTTGGGCCTAGGGAATTTTTCACCAGAAAATAAAACGCTGGTAAACCAAGTGTTAAAGCTGACATCATTGTCAAAGTGGGCATAAATGAAAACGAGACGGCGGCCATTTTACCAGGGACCTGATTACCTCGAACTGTTCACTGGAACAATGGCTTTTACTGAGCACCATATAATTACATAAACAAGGACACGGTATCGGGGGAAATATTTGTTCATCTTATGTCCACTCTGTTATATTAACATCATATGGATAACTTCTTGCAATACCGCGTCGAACTTTCTGCAATCTAACGAATTCTACAGTAATACCTCGTGCAGTCGCGTTTCTGTATTCGCGGCTTCACAGATTCGCGAATTTTTCTGTGGAACCTAACTAATTTGTATTCGCGTTTTTTTCACATATCTGCGAAATCCTCAAAAAGCCTGGCATTAAACGATAACTGTCACACACTGCCCATGTCACTGTGTGCCGACCTGGAAGTAGACTAATGAATTACTTCATCTAAAACTAAGGCTGCCTGTTAGTTCTCCCTGTCACTAGAGGGCAGTACAACTCCTTGACTGCTATAAAGACAAACTGTACGGAGCTGTAGAGGAAGAATTTCGTGCGTGTCATTTTTCAATTCCTATAAGAATAAAATGCTGTTTTTAGCTTTGTGTTCAACTAAGTAAGTAAATTGAGACTAGATTTTCATTATATTTCAATAAATATACCTTTTTTGGCATTTTTGTTTGGTGTTCTATTTTTTTAATTTGAAATATGTGCCGTGGATTAAAAAGGTTGGGAAACACTTAATTAGGTGATACTGTTTTTACATCAACCATTTATTTTTTTAAGGGTAATGTATTATGCTAACTTTTAAATGAAATGTAAGTGCTTTCAGAGTATGATTTAGGTCATATTTGGGGTTTAACCTTTAGAGATAAGCATTTATTAGCATTTTTAGTGACTCCACCAAACATTCGCGCCGGGGACTGGAACCTGACCCCGCGAATGCACGAGGTATTACTGTATTGTAAAGTGTAATTTGTTTCTTTTCGTACATAACCGAGGTAAATGTTTACATTCCTGACCCGACCCGTCTAACTGAGCAACGTATGACATCTTCCACGTTCCCCGGTAAAATGGCCGCTACGCGCAACTTGTGACGCAACGTAATACAACCCATAGAGACATCACAGACATAAGAAAATACAGCGCTGACATCAATTGTAAATAAAGAGTGGTTTATACGGTAGCAGCGACTGCGTGTCTTTTCAACGTTATTTTTTTTTTAACGGGTAACACCGAGGTATGATGCGTTTCGCGGCGTGGTCGCCAGGGGGCAGTGTGACAGGAGCTGCGCGTGTGAAGCCGCTCTTCCTGACTCGCGTCTCGCTCTAGAGTCGGTCCTTTCCGGTGCAGTAAACGGTGAACGCACGTGCGTCGACACCATGGCACTCTACAACTTTAAAAAGATTATGGTGGTTCCCACCGCAAAAGTAAGACTGGTGTTTCTGACTCTGTTTAAATACATGTTCTGTACGTTGTTATGTGCTTGATATTAATGTTCTTACTCTGAACGTGTCTGTTTTGGACAGGTGTCAGTAAACCGGCTGGAGTTAGCATGGCCAGCTAGCGCTACTTACACGTACTGTGACTGGAAGTGATTATAGTTCAGTAAATTAATATTGTTTACAGAGAGCTCGAGGTTTTTTAGCCGTTTATCCACATTCTCTACTCAGAGGTTGGGTGTTAGGTTTAAGGTTAAGCTTTAAAGATTGAGTTGGGTTTAGTTCGAGATTATTCTCTAAAAAAATAAATAAATAATAAAACTTTATTAGTGTTTAACCCGAGGTTAGTGTTTATTAAAGTGGGTGATGTTTTGGCCTTGTGTTTAATAGTTGTTCTGTCAATAACATGTCAGATTTTATTGATTGATTTATTATCTTTATCAGCAGCAAACTCGTGTTTAAAAGGGTTATTAATTTCGTGTTCATTTTCAACAAGAATAAAATTGTATAATTGGATCAACAATAAAAAATAAAAAAGCATTTAGAGCATGGGGTGTCAAACCTGTCCAGTAAGGGCCGGTGTGGGTGCAGGTTTTCATTCTAACCAAGCAGAAGCCACAGCTGTGTCTACTGAAAGTCAAGATGAACTGATTAAACAAGTGGAATCAGCTGTGGCTTCTGCTTGGTTAGAATGAAAACCTGCACCCACACCGGCCCTTTCTGGACAGGTCAGGACACCCCTGATTTAGAGCATATTTTTGTTGTTGCAGAAACTGACAACTGGTGCACAGAACTCAAGATCATGTTCTATTTTAAACAACACAATATTAATGTTTGGATCTCAGTGAAAACACAGGATCAGAGTTCTCATGCGTCTCGGAATTCTCTCCACCTGTCCTTCACTACAGGGGACTTCATGCCACTTCTTGTGCAAATGTTCTATAAATATATCAGCTCAGCTTTGTTCGATAGTTTGTGACCATCCGTCGTCCTCTTGGTCACATTCCAGAGGTTTTCAGTTGGGATCAGGTCTGAAGATTGAGCTGGCCATGACAGGGTCTTTATCTTGTGATCCTCCATCCACACCTTGATTGATCTCACTGTGTGGGATGGAGCATAATGTCCTGCTGGAAAACCCAATCCTCAGAGTTAAGGAACGTTGTCAGAGCAGAAGAAAACACGTTATCTTCAGGTTAACCTCGTATATGATTTGTAAATCAGCCCCATTCCAGCCTTGCCGCCTTTTTTGTTGGTCATTTGAGGTCATCCTGTGGTTGTTGAGTGGTATTTGAGGGAGTTGATGATCATCCTGGTCAGTGAAGAGTCGTTTTTTACATTTAAGATGGCACTTGCTGAGAACGGTTTACACTCAAGTGTCCGTCACTGAACAGTTGATAACAGGTAATGTGGAGCTCAAATGATGCTCGATGATTCAAGCGTTGCTTTTAACATACTTAATGGTCCATTATGTTAGATGTTGAGGATGTCTGTTTACAGGAAAGGAGTATATATTTCATAATATACTTGGGGAGTTTATTCATATGTTTTTATTAGTATTTGTATAATTACCTTCACTACCCATACAAATAACAGTCGAGACTGAAACCCAACCAGCATGTGAATCTAACACACTGTTTTCTATTTGTCAATTCAGGACTTCATTGACCTGACGCTGTCCAAAACCCAGCGCAAAACCCCTACCGTGGTTCATAAGCATTATCAGATTCATCGCATTCGGCACTTCTATATGCGCAAGGTTAAGTTCACACAGCAGAACTACCACGATCGTCTCTCTCAAATCATAATGGACTTCCCCAAGCTGGATGTGAGTTGAAACTTTTTTTATTATTTGGTGTGCTTATTTTTATTTATGGGAAGGGCAGGATGATGTTAACGGTATTTGTGTTTGTTTATTTTTCTTCTTTTTCTTTCTTTCTTTTTTTTCCTTATTTTTTTCCTTTAATTCTTCCAGGATATTCACCCATTTTATGCTGATCTGATGAATGTGTTGTACGATAAGGATCATTATAAACTTGCTCTCGGTCAGATCAACATCGCCAAGAACCTGATTGATAAGTAAGAATTTTTGTTTTTTTATTTATAAAACATCATATTTCTTTTGTTATGTTCTTTATCGTGTCTGTGGAAGGTCTCAGGGACAACAGAGAAATTATGTAAATTGTGTATTCTTTTGTATGCAGTGTAGCTAAAGACTATGTGCGTCTGATGAAGTATGGGGACTCCCTTTATCGCTGCAAGCAGTTAAAGAGAGCAGCGCTTGGCCGCATGTGTACGATCTTAAAGAGACAGAAACAGAGTCTGGAATATCTAGAACAAGGTACACACTGATTCTCACAACTCATTTTCTGCAAAGATACTGGAAACCAGCTCTACCATATACGTATAATGTTTGTGCTTGCTGTTTTAGTTCGCCAGCATCTATCTCGTCTGCCCACGATCGACCCAAACACCAGAACGCTTCTGCTCTGTGGGTACCCCAATGTTGGCAAGTCCAGCTTCATCAACAAGGTGAGCGAAAGAGTGAACATGTGAATGTATGTTTATATTTACACACACCGCTGGAAACAAATTAAGAGACCACTTCAAAATTTTCCCTTGTAAAGCCTTTCTCCCGAATGCAACACAAAAATATTGTGACTTGGAGCATTTCGTTGGAGAAAATGGTCAAAATAACAGAAGAGGTGAAGTGTTTTCAAACCATGAATAATGCATAAATCAAGATCGTATTCAATTAAAAACTACACAAATTAAAAATGTTTGAACTTGGAGATTGGAAATTGGTGGAATGAGCCTGACAGCTGACATGTTGGCATGCTCTCCACCAGACTTTCAGTCTTGCATGTTTCTCTTGGGTGACTTTGTGCCACTCCTGTCACAAAACTCAGCACAGCTTTGTTCGATAGTTTGTGACCATCTATCTTCCACTTGATCACATTCCAGAGTTTTTCTGTGGGGTTCAGGTCTGGAAGTGGAGTGATTTTGGGGTGCTTCTGTGGGGCTGTAATTCGGCAAATGCCTTACAACAAGGTCAATCAAGGTGTGGATAGGACCACTAGATCAGCAGGCTCTCATGGCCAGCCCAATCTCCAGACCTGAATCCCAGTGAAATGCCTCTGAAATGTGATCTGGAAGAAGAAAGATGGTCACAGGCTATCAAACAAAGCTGAGAAGCTGATAGAATGTTTGTTATTTACGCATATGTTATGGTGTAAATTAATTAATTTGAATTTACCGAATCAGTCACAACAGTGTACTTTTTATACTGTTTATACCATCCACCCCTAAAAGAAATTTTCAGACTGAAAAGCTGAACTTCTGTATTTATGATTAGTCAGCCTGTTTTTTTATTATTACATGTATTATTAAACATGTATGGCTCGAAGTCTTAATTCTTGAATTGTCGTGGTATGTTGGGGTGTGTGTGTTTTAAGGTGTATAATTACAAGTCTACATTATTATTTCTTTTTTGGTTTGTTTTTGTTTTTTGTGACCTGTGCGTACAGGTTACGCGAGCAGATGTGGAGGTGCAGCCATATGCCTTTACCACTAAATCTTTGTTTGTGGGTCACATGGACTACAAGTACCTTCGCTGGCAGGTGAGTGTAATATCCTTTTAGAGTGTTGCTGTAAATAAAAACAGTTCCCTCAGAAAATTTCAGAATGGTAAGGCCAATTTTTTGTTTTTTTGCTATACCAAAAAGAGGGACCCTCAATAAATCATTGTACAAGCATTGAGCATAGCCAGTGTTTGGAATATCTTGAAAACCACTGATGTATTAACAACCAGACATCAAACAAGTCAGCCAAGGAAAACCTCAGCATTATTTGTTGGTCATGAGTTTCTCGTCTTCCTCTTGGCAATACCACATAGATTCTCAAGAGAACACAGTAATACACAAACGCTGTAATATCAGGGTCAGCAAAGCATTTGGTAGTAGCTTTGGCACTGTAGACAGTCCTGCTGGAAAAGGAAATTGGCATCTCCATAAAGCTAGTCAGCTGTTATAAGCATTAAGTGCTCTAGAATCTCCTGGCAGACTGCTATGTTGACTTTGTACTTGGTAAAACAATGGACCAACACCAGCAGATGACATGGCACCATCAAGTGCCTCTCCAGTCATCCTCCAGACTGTAGGACCTTAATTTCCAAATGAAATGCAACATTTACTTTCATCTGAAAAGAGGACTTTGGACCACTGAGCAACAGTCCAGCTTTTCTCCTTAGCCCAGGTAAGACACTTCTGATGTTGTCTGAAGGGGGACAGTTGTTGCCCCTCTGCTGAAGACGCTCTCCCAAGTTCTTGAATTTACTTTTCTTGACAGTCCTCTCAAGGCTGCGGTCATCCCTGTTGCTGGTGCACATTTTCCTGCTTTACACTTTTCCCTCCCAGTCAATTTTCCCTTACCTTCTGATTTGAAAATTCAACTGCAGTGTTGTGCATATAAAAAATAAACCAGTATATCATTATTAATCAATTCTTTTAAAAGAAACTGAGTGGAATCTCATTCACATGCGTCCCTGCTGGGCTATATGATTGTATGATTATGTGATGCAATAAACTTTACTGGGATGTCTTGATGTCTTTTTTTTTTTTTTTTTTTTTTTAAATATATAAATAATTAGAAATGCTAGAAGTTGCAGATTGGATGTTAAACTTTGGTACTTAATCTTTACAATTGTCAAATCTTTACAAATTTCCTTTCAGTGTTTTCAGTCCTTTTGGTTTATTTATTTTATATCAACAAATTTCTGTAGACAATCAAGCCTCAAACTATTTTTTAATACAGCACTAATACTTGTATCTTACTACACATTTATGGTGATGCATGTTTTGTTATTTTTGTTACAGCGCAGACCCCTACTGTAGATGCTGTAAAAAAAAAAAAAAAAAAGTAGTTTCAGATTCAGAATGTATAGTTGCTGTGTTGAAATGAAAGATATTTTTAAGGATAGAATGGAGATGAAGTAGGTTACTGTGTGTTTGTTCAGGTAGTGGACACCCCCGGTATCCTGGACCATCCACTGGAAGAGCGGAACACAATTGAGATGCAAGCAATCACTGCATTGGCCCACCTGCGATCCGCTGTGCTCTATGTGATGGATGTGTCTGAGCAGTGTGGACACACACTTTTACAGCAGCTTGAATTGTTTAACAGCATCAGACCCCTCTTTGCAAACAAGGTATACTTATACACACATGCACACTTGCATTCGCTTTACATTTAAGGCATTTAGCAGACGCTGTTATCCAGAGTGACGTACAAGGTGCTTTGTAGGCTTACAAATGTCACTTATACTGAGTGACATCAGAATAACCTAAAATTAAGGGGAAATAAAATGTTTTGGCACAATTCTTTTTTTTTTTTTTTTTTTTTTTGTGTTCCCCCCAAACTCAAATGAGACAGGAAGTTGTCTGAAAAACACACACGAATTTAAAAATGAATCATTGCGGTATGATGTCATGGTCCTGCTAGGGGCTGTTGTGTGCATCAGTGGTATCTATGATTTCGTTAAGTACATGCATATTATAAGACCATACCTGGATGCGTATTTGCTATTTTATATATTCTTCATACCTTTTATATTTTTTATATTCTTCATATGCTTTTAACAAAAGTCACAAAGCTTTTGTGTGGTAAGGCAATGTTCTTCTGCCACTTTTTTTGTCTGTCGAATATCAAATACTGTGCGCTACAAGGCTACACCCATGAAACATGGCTTTAATTTGATATTTAAAATAAAAATTAACATTCATCTGAATGTGTGTACTCATTATAAATATTAATATTTTCAACCATTGTAATCAGCATTGTTGACCTGTTTAATGCAGTGATATGAATGAGAAAGCAAGTGTTTTTGGGGGGTACAACTAAGTTTTTTCCATTAATCTGTCTGATTGTGTGTGCACTGTAGCCTCTGATTGTGGTGGCCAATAAGTGTGATGTGAAGAAGATCAGTGAGCTGTCTGAGGAGGAACAGGTAAGTTGAGGGATACAATTTGATATACAGTCACTTTTTTACTGAGAGACACAAATTGTGGAGTAAAGTTGGACAGTACCAAGTAAATGTCCTATAGTTCAACTAATAAGTGAAACATAATCTCATAATTAAAACCTATTTGCCTATACATTGCCTCTTGCATTTATAGTCTTGTTTAATAAAAAAAAGGATTATTATCCAGAAGAGGCAAAGGTTTTTTTCAAGTAGACTAATTCAAGTAGACCCAAACCTAAAACTAATCCATGTTGTTTATCTAAACATAATCACAAATCTTTGGCATCCAACGCATAGTAATGTTAATGTTTTTAATGCACCAAATAGAATTTGACAGTTGGCTGTTCAGCTGTTCCATGTGGCTTATTCCCCTCATTATTTCACTTAAATGTACATTGATAAAATGTCTAGAGTTGCTATCAGGAGTGGCATTTTCATTTGAAAACAGCTGCTGTTAACTCTCATTATGAAGTCTAAAGAGATGGCATTGCAAGTGAAGCAATCGTGAGGCGGAAAAATCCAAACAAACTTATCAGAGAGATAGCAAAAACATTAGGTGTGGCTAAAGAAAACGTTTCCATATTTTCTGTATTTATCTAGAAAATCTTTGCTGATCTCTCTTCTGAGGGGATCCCAGTGATTGAGACCAGCACTCTGACAGAGGAGGGAGTCATGCAAGTAAAGACAGAGGTAAAATTATACAATAATTGTTTGCGCTCCACATTGGAGTCAACCTGTCACAAGGGTACTGAACCCACCATTACCACATGAAGACCCACTGTATTGTACTAATCCAGTTTTGAATGGTGCGTCATATAGATTACAGTTAGCTTGAGTAAATAAACACATTTCTTTATAAAACTCTCTTTAAAATTCTTTATAAAAACAGAGGTATTACAGTGAATTGTAAGGTGGTAAAAAAAAAAAAGGATTTATTGTTACTGACGACAAAGTCTAGGTGCCAGCATTAGTAGAAGTGTCATACTTTCTTTTCTCATTAGTTTTGCAGTTGTGATAGAAGTGTAGAATAAACTGGTATGGTCGTATCTTTGTGTTTGAACGTGGTCATAGGATATCAGTTGTTATGTAGTGGGTTTTTCTTTGTAGGCAGTGATATTCAGGATTTTTTTTTTCAGGCATGCGACAGGCTGCTGGTCCACCGTGTGGACACAAAGATGAAGGGGAAGAAAGTGCATGATATCCTGAACAGACTTCATCTCGCAGTGCCAGCCAAGAGAGATGACAAGGTTCCCACATTCATATTTGTTCAACCACATTGTCTTTACCTGAGTAACAGTCTAAAATGGTGGGCATGGGGTAGTAAAAGGGGTATACATTAGTGCAGTAATGAATAACCTACAGGGTAATTACATTTTCGTAATTGGCTTGAAGCACTCATTTAAAACAAGTTTCATTACACATTTAACTCTAGGAAAGGCTACCGTTTATCCCTGAGGGGGCTGCTCATCGCAGAAAGGCAATGGAGGTTGACACTCCTAAACGTAAACTGGAGCGAGATATTGAGCTTGAGCTTGGAGATGATTACACACTCGACCTGCAGAGTAAGTCACCCAAACATAGCCTGTTATTTATAGAGGTATATATTTTTATTATTGTCATTTTTATTCTTGATAGACAAAAGCTTGTAGCAATATTTTAAAGAAGTGCCCATAAAGGTATGCATCTGAAGTACCAAATTCCAAAATCGTACTGTATATGTGGTCATAGAATACTGGGACTTGATGAATGCTGATGAGAAGCATGATAAAATTCCTGAGATCTGGGAAGGACATAACATTGCTGACTACATTGATCCTGAAATCATGAAGGTGAGAAACATGAACAGTTATACAGTTATACTTGCTAAATGGTAGAAGCGAGTCCAGATAAGATTGATGTTTGCAGATGTTTGCACTTAGTTTAGTGATGTGTTAATCATGTTCACTCTCCCACTCACCCCAGAGATTGGCTGAGCTGGAGAAGGAGGAAGAGCTCCGTGAACAGGCGGGTGAGTATGACTCTAATGAAGAGAGTGAGGACGAAGAGATGCAGGAAATTCGGCAGCTGGCCAGACAGATTCGAGAGAAGAGAAAGCTAAAGATTCTGGAATCAAAAGAGAAAGATGTGAAGGGACCCAGAATGCCCCGTGCTGCCAAGAAGGTCAGTCTGTCCTACTGCATGCTGTAAACCACAGTTTAGCAAGATTTTGATTAGAGCATGAATCAGGCAGTGAAAGTGTTTTTCATGTGCAGTATTTAATTGCATAATTGGCTTGCTATATGCATTTGCGTTCCACTTCGCAACAAACCTGGATTTGGAATGTTTGCCTTGATTTGACAGCCTGTGTTTTATGTGCGGCGTTGTCGTCTGATGAGTATGTGATTTGCTCTGGTTGCTGGTTGTCTGTGTGCAGGTGGACAGAGCAGTGATGGAGAAAGAAATGGAAGAACTTGGCTT
Organism: Synodontis membranacea; assembly: GCA_025674565.1. Taxonomy (NCBI): domain Eukaryota; kingdom Metazoa; phylum Chordata; class Actinopteri; order Siluriformes; family Mochokidae; genus Synodontis; species Synodontis membranacea. Next base: position 10,395,443 of record JAOVYU010000029.1, read on the forward strand.
GGATATGACCGACAAAGACGATGTAAGAAATCCACTTGCTTGTCTCTTTTTTTCTTTTTTCTTTTTTTAAGTGGATATGAAAGTCTATACATCCCTGTTAAAATGTTTTTGTGATCTGAAAAAGTTCAAGATAAATGTCAGCTCATCTTCCACTTTATGGTGATCTGGCAAGCAAAAACAAATAAAAACATGTAAGGGTAAAAATCTCAGGAATACCATGTATTTTACTGTATGCACCATGGCCACTGCTTCCCAGCTGAGCAGCACATCCATTACCAAGGGTAAACGTTTCCCCCAGGTCTGAAATATACACGTGCTGGAAGATGATGGAAAGTGCCAAGATTAACTATTGACACAGACAAATAAATGATCTACTACATGAGATTTTGGATCACACTGGAGTAGCCAGGTCCGCTCGCATGTATTGGAACTGCTTGCTCTGCTCAGTGAATTGTCCATTATCTATCAGTGGAAACCACAGGTTTCAGATAGAAAAAACTTGGTACATATGACATTTGTATTGACATTGGTAAATATGATATTTTATAATAACAGTAGCTCTACACAGATAGGCTTAGCAGGATCTGAGTGACTTTGACAATTGGTAAATCTCTGATAGTTCTTACCAAAAGTGGTTCAAAGAAGGCCAACCAGTGAACTGGCAACAGAGACATAGGTGACCAAGGCTAGCCTGTCTGATCCTACAGAAGAGCTACTCTAGCACAAATTGCTGTAAATGGTAATTTACAAACAGTACATTGAAGTTTGCTGTGTATAGGGCAGCTTAGCTGCAGACCGGTCAGAGTGCCTTCGCTGACCCTCCCGTCCACCACCGAAAGTGCCTACAATGGGCATGTGAGCATCAGAATTGGACCATGGACCATGGAGCAATGGAAGAAGATGCCCCTGCATTTTCTTTTTAAACATTGTTGTAGACCAAGTATACTGATTGATTGCAACAGTATTCCATTATGGCAGTGGCCAGGTTCATCAAGCTAAAGCACCATTCCACACTGTAAAAATTGTTCAGGAATGATTTGAGGAATTAAAACAGAAGATGAAGAGTTTAAGGTGTTGATTTGACCTCCAAATTTCCCAGATCTCAGTCTGATCGAGCACCTGTGATGTCCAATCCACGTAGACCCCATTTCATAACGTAAAGATACCACAGCACATCATCTGAGGTCTTTTGGCATCTGACAAATCAGAAACGTTTTGGCAGCACAAGGGGGAACTACAGAATATTAGGCAGGTGATTTTAATGTTATGGCTGATCTGTGTATGGGCACTCATTATAGACAGGTATGTCCTGGAGAGGAGTACAAAAGAATTTTATAAAATTCATTTTATAAAAATTCCTATACAAATTGTAAATGACCAGAGTCTCTCTCATATTCACATCTTAATCATCCAAGCCTGCCTAAATCAACCCAAAACCATATGGCAAGATGTGGTCTGATCATATGTTTTGGTGATATCATTATGGGGCTGTTACTCTTCAGCTGGGACTGAGGCTCTGTTCAAGATAGCTGGAAACAAAGATTGTTCCAAATACAAGTGGAATGAAAACAGGTTGTGAACAGGAGATTTGACAAGTGCTTTGACATTATTTATATGTGAGACATTATTTATTTATATATGCATACACAAAAAAATTTCTTGCTTTTTTTTGTGAAAAAAAATTCTCAGATGCTTTGTTGTTCAATTGTGGAATGTTACAAAAAACTGCAAATTTAAAAGGGGTTTGTAGTATTTGTAGATTTAATATCCATTATTTTTAAATGTGTGGTATATTGGCAAACATTTTGTATTTATATTTTACACTCAGTCTTTTCTTTCCGTAGAGCCACTATGCTCAGCAGGCTCAGAGGTCACGTTCACTGGTTAGAAAGAGGAAGAGGGAAGCATCTGTCCTGCCAACTTCACGCACCCGTAGTCAGAGTGCATCAAAACAACCACGTGACCAGTCAGGAGTCAGAGATGCCAAGGTACAGACTCATTGTTTAGATCAAAACAAATTTGCTTCAAGAAAAGTTTTCTTTCTGCAGAGCATTCTATTTATAATCAAAACATAAAGAAAAATTAGCAAATTTGTGTTAATCCTTTATAAAATTTAAGAAAAAGGAATATTAGGCTGTTAAAAAAAAAAATAGCAGTGTCTGCATTCTTCTTTACAAACTCAAACATTCATTGTGTAAACTGAAAAAAAAAACATTCAAGATTTAGCTTCCCTTTGAATCACAGAACTAATATTTAGTTGTATAACAATGGTTTCTGAGAACTGCTGCACATCTGTGTTGCATGGAGTTGACCAACTTCTGGTACCTGTGACAGATATTCCAGCCCAGGATGATTGGACTACATTCCACAGTTCTTCAGCATTTCTTGATTTTGCCTCAGACACAGCATGTTTGATGTCACCCCACAAGTTTTCTATTGCGATAAGGTTCGGGGGTTGGGCTGGCCACTCCATAACGTCAATCTTGTTGGTCTGGATCCAAGATGTTGCTCTTTTACTGGTGTGTTTGGGGTCGTTGTCTTGCTGAAACACCCATTTCAATGGCATGCTCTTTGGCATACGGCAACATGACCTCTTCAAGTATTTAAATGTACTCAAATTGATCCATGATCCCTGGTATGCGATAAATAGGCCCAACACCATAGTATGAGAAACATCACCATGTCATGATGCTTGCGCCACCATGCTTCACTGTCTTCTGAGTGTAATGCGGCTTGAAAACAGTGTTTGGAGGTCATCTGACAAACTGTTTGCTGCCCCTAGACCCAAAAAGGAGAAAGCACATCTTTTTTTCAGCAATGGGACTTTGTGAGGGCTTCTTGCCAGTAGCTGGGCATCACATGGGCATCTTCTAATTGTCACAGTACTGACAGATAACTTTAGATTTTCTTTGATCTTCCTGGAGCTGATCACTGGCTGAGTCTTTGCTATCTTGGCTCTTCTTCGATACATTCGAATGGTAGTTTTCTGTTTTCTTCCACGTCTTTTAGGGTTTGGTTGCCATTTTAAAATATTAGACATCATTTTAGCTGAACAGTCTATCATTTTCTGCACTTCTTTGTTTTCCCCTCTCCAATCAACTTTTTGATCAAAGTACACTGCTCTTCTGAACAATGTCTGGAACGACACATTTTACTCATTTTCTGAGACAAATGCACCATGACAAGCATGTACATTTGCTGCCTTCCTTCCTTCTGTAAATAAGGGCTGTAATTGACACCTGTTTTTTCACAGAATGAATTACCTTACTAATTTAGCTTTACACAGCTACTAATTTAGCTTTACGCAGCTATTAATTTGAACACGCCCCTTTCACGTAATGGTTCAGTTATACAGAACCATCAGCATGCCTGTCATGTCCATTGGTTTCCTATTATAGTACTACACCTACTAGCAAATTATTTGCCATGTAGTACAATAATAGAAAACCAGTGGACATGATTTGTTAACAATATTTGAGAGTAATGGGTCTTTTGTGTATGTAGAAAATGTTTCAGATCAGTTCATGCAAAATGGGAGCAAAACCTAAAGTGTTGCATTTATATTTTTGTTCAGTGTGTGTGTGTGTGTGTGTGTGTGTAT
>JAOVYU010000029.1:10476420-10489843 GCA_025674565.1 Synodontis membranacea
TTTTTAGTTGCTTTAATAGTGTGGACCACTATTTTCTTTTTGATCCTCACAATTTTGGAATCCAGTCGCGGGCCGGACTGAACGGCTCAGCGGGCCGCCAGTTGATGATCAGTGATGTACTGGTTAAAACACACGGGATACACAAAAAAATTTCATTCTCACTCAGCATTCCAGATGTGTTCTCACTCGACTGTACTTTTACTGGACGCTAAGAATCACAAACCTATATTAGACGTGTACAACATGCGAGACCGGATATGAGGCATTCCAATTTCGAGGCAAATCTGCCAATGTTTTCTTTCCTTGTTGTTTTAAAGTTGCTGCTGATGGCTTTACAGTGAATGGCTTTCCATAAGTATTCAGATTATGTAGGTGATATTAGTTTCAAAACAAAATCACTGCATCATTGTTTATCTTTGTAACATCTTTATACATTTATCTTATAAATGTATATATTTATATATATCCCCAATGAGCAAGCCTGAGGCAACGGCGGCAAAGAAAAGCTCCCTTAGATGACAAGAGGAAGAAACCTTAAGAGGAACCAGACTCAAAAGGGAACCCATCCTCATTTGGGTGACGCCAGATAGTGTAATTACAAATAAGATGCTAATGTAACTTTGTTCATGGTCAAAACTACATTTTGTAGAACATAAATCACTATAGTTTAAACAAAATTTTCAACCGATTGATGGAGGTTTGAGCGTATGAATGTTTGTGGTAATTTAAGTCCTAAGTCATTGTAGCGGAAATGTTCAGGTCAGCAGCAGTCCAACATCATCTTCACAGTCTAGGTGAATATTGAGGCTGGTCATTCTATTTTTGTCAGTCACAGAAATTAATTTTTGTTTATATTATCAGAAATTACAGACGCAAAATTTAAAAGCAAATTTAAAAGCTTTACTTTCTTCTTTCTAATTAAAAAAATTTAACTGTAAATGAGTGGAGCTGATTTTAATTGGTGCACGCGGAGCAGATTTCAATGTGATCCAAAATCATACGCAGTAGATATTTTTTGGGTAATGCTGACCATTTGTGCCAGCTACCACCACAAGAAGTTTATATTTCAGTTGTGTGGGAAACACATCACCACCGTCAATGTCACAACAGGTCACAAGACATTAATCTGATGGGTCTGATTCCCACAGCAGCCAAATGATTACCATGATTACCAACATGTGAACTGTTGCTTCATATGTTTATAACATACAGTTGTATGTTGTAGCAGCCTGAGAAACCTGTTGGATGTTGCTGAGGTTAAATCCTGGCCAAAAATTGGGTTTTGGCCAAAATTCAGTTTCTCTGTCAAAAATATACTGGCAACATCTCTATGACAAGATCTCTATGACATATATTTGATCAAAACTGTTTCTACTTAGGCTTTCTTACCTTGCCTTGCCTGTCTGCTTGCAAACATTACATTATGACAGGAGATAGTTTCACAAACATTGGGAAATATGGCTATGTGAAGGGTTTTCCCAGGCTGCCACACAGACAGTTTAGCTTTTATGAAAACTGTTGATTTTCTTTAAATCTGAAATGTATTTCTGCCATACCAAGAGTTCTAAGAAGAACAAACTGCATTCCTAAAGCAAATGGTCTCTCCTGCTCTTCCACAGACCTAAATGAAAACAAAGAACTGTAAACTTAAATACTACTTTTCATTTTCTGAAGTTTGTACACAAAATAATTATTGTAATGCCTACAGGAGGTATTTAGTTAAATAGTTGAGAGAGCGGGGTGGGGCATACCTCAGGGTGACGATGATAGCAGAAGGCTGTGCACAGGCAGTTATAAGGGTGACAATGAAGAGGAAGATGAGGAAGGTTATGAGCGTTCCACAGGTGCGCTCACATTTGCCGGCAAGTGCATATCCATTCTCGTTTAGATACGTCTTCACGATTACTACTTGCAATTCGTGATTCCCTCCAGATGGCGTGATCACCTGTCTGCTTTGTACACATGCACAGTCTGAATAATTCCTGATCTGGAAAAAACATACACACAATGTAGATGGCAGAGAAGACAGACATAGATTTCCTGTAATATCTTCAAAGCAGTTACAGAAGTTACATTCCTTGGTTTATAGTGGTTCTGTAGTATTACTATAGAAACACTCATTCAGTTAAGAAAAACATGAATTGATTGAAGGGTTAATGAGTTTTCACTTATTTTGCTCTTTGGATTTGGTTACTTTGCACTGCCACAATCAACACTCATTGAGAGACAGATTATGTGCACTCACTCCTGAGCTGTCATTGGAGACACCACTGCACCCAGCCAAACAGGGGTTAAAGTACGTGATTCCATCGGAACCACACACAGGAGCATACTCATGGATCCGGCAACCACAGTTAACATTACAGCCCCCCGTTAGGTTCCGATGGTACAGAGTCAATGTGGGCCTGCAAAGAAAGACAAAAAAGAGAGATTGTGCTTTAACCCTGGGACATTTTGAAGACATTAACATATGTTTAAAAAGAGCTTAGAGAAACAGATTTGTAATGCTCAAGAAGCATGACTTGGAATCTGAAAGTCATTTTGCTCTCTTTCTACAACCCCACAAGGTAGTTTGTGTTTTAATTTTGAAGCTTTAAAATTTCTCATGGATTTTTTTTTATATTTCTAGAAAATATAAGGAAACTGTCCTTTGGTGATAGAGCCTCCATCATCTAAAGTCTCAATGTTAAGTGGGAAAAAAAGCAAGTTCCCTGGAACAACCCCATACCAACAATTTCATGCTATGCATCTGCCAGTTCAGAATCAATTTTCAAAAAAAAAAATGCTGCAATGGCCATTACAGTATGGTTGAGTAAGATGGTATTAGAGGTGTGCACAGTTAATATACAACCAGTGCATGAGAAAGAAGGCAGGCTGTTTTGGTTAAGTTGTGATCTTTAGAGGAAATATTTTTGGTGGTTTTTCTCCCAAATTCTCCCAAATTTAGTCATATCCAATTTCCACCCATCAGACGACTCATTATTGACACCCATGATTGGCTAGTGTCACTATAATTGACAGGGGAGAGAGAGTATGCCACCTCTCCCCCTCTGAGAACGCAGGCCATTTTTTCTCCCAAGAGCTCCCAGCCATGGATGGCTATGGCATCATCGGCATCTCACGATCTCTCATGATCTGACAAAAGTAGAGAGTAATAGTAATGATCATTCCTAACATGGATTATGCAAAAGGGTACAGAGATCCTGCGCAGGGCATATCTACCGGGTAGGACATGGTGGCAGCTACCAAATAAATGATATGCCCCCACATCTGCCTAGTTTGTTTGGACAAATTAATTAAGGAATTTATTAAAGCAAGTAAACGCTGCAAGAAATGACGCTCCCCTATACTCCTCCCCCAACAGGAGACGTTTGCATACATTCAGTGGCAGTCAGCAGACCATATTGCATACAGTGAAAGAATGAGGTAATTCTGACTGTTCATCGGTAAAGAAAATAGAATAAGCAGAATCTTAGTGGCCATAACAGATCACTAAACAATATGCATTAATTTATGTTTGTTAATGTGTTATTTTTATAGGGCCAGCACCCCTTGGAAGATTAGGAAAAAGAGTTTGAAAAATTCCACATTGTGGTAAAGTAGCTTCATCTCACACCATTCCTCTTTACAGAATCTCACCAGGGTCATCATCCAAGGCCCTCTTTTGATTTTATGGTAACAACCATTATTGTGTTGAATTATCAACTGAGATAAACTAATATCTAAATTTATATGGAAAGGGTAAAAACCAATAATCAAACAAAAAACTCAAGTACCAAGTACCAAAACATAGAGACATGCAAAACATACAAAACATGTTCAAGAGACTTTGCAGCTCAACTGAGGGCACTTATATGTTGGTGAAATCCTACATATGATGCTCACTAAAAAGAGACTGAAAATTAGTAGACTTTCAAACTCAAAAATAATCATTTTTGGCTGAAACAAAAAGATTTTTATAAATACCTCCAGTTGAGAAAACATTTCTTACACAATATCAGAGGACAGAGGTAGATGAGAAGAAAAACTTTTCGTGTGCAATATTTTACTCAGCATATAAATCACGAACACAAAATTTGGGGAGTATACTTGCAATGGCATTACAGTCTATCGCAGTTTTTCCAAATACAGTATATCATTAAAAAGTTGATCGAGACAGTGAAAATGATACAGAGCACGCTTGGTTGTCTGAGTCTAACATATTGGGTAAAACGAGTGTAATGGTGACCAAAGCGTGTTATTTCATGTCTAGAGGGCTCTAATAATGTTAAAAACCGTATTTAAAAGGTCGTAAACAGGTTTTCTATGCTCTAACTACAAAAATATTAGATTTATAAATAAAGAATCCTACTTCACAGAAATTCACTTATTGCGGTAGAGTCTGGAACGGATTAACCGCGATAAACGAGGGTCGACTGTACGTAATTACAATACAAAAAAGGTAACTGTATTCTGTTATAGTTACAGAAAAAAAGCTGTATTCATATTACCGATATATTTAGAAATAAAGGGGATTATTTACAGGATTAAATTTTAAAATGCATAAGCGCTGCAACAAAATGAATAAAAATCGATAATACAAATAATTGCCAATGATTTCATTATTACTTCAACAGTGTTAGGTGCGTTATGCCACTACATCAATTTGATTGAAATGCTGGACCAGAAACATCAGTACGACTTTCTCTACGGTATGGAAACTCTTTACATTACACTACCCTGCTGGCCTCATGACATAACTCGTGTTTTAATGTAAGTAATATTATGATTCGTGTGTGGGAATGTAACGAGAAGGATGATGTTTAATGCTAGAATTGTCAATAACAGCTCTGTTATGTTTGGTTTGCCAGCAAGTAGCGAAGCTGTTTGATTAAATTACAGTAGCTTAAAAAAGTAATAAGCTAAACTTGCCTATTTTTCTGACCCAGTAGCACTAATAAACAATAGATATGTATATTTTTAGAATACACTATGCAGTATACTGTATGCATGTTTTGTGTGTCAAATGATCAGGTCTCCATCCTGTTTTTAGTTCACAAGTCGATGTAAAAAAAAAAAAAAGTTGATTCACTAATCTTCTCATTGAAAACTAAGTCAATTGCAAATCTTTGGTGTCGATTCAACACACTGATAATAATTCATCTCGCACACACACACAGCAAACAAAATGAATTTTACATCGGAGTGTTTCAGTGAACAAAACAGGCAGTTGATATTTATTTTAACTTTTTTTGTACTTAATCTGATTAGTTTAACAAATCATGACTTGAAATACACACACACAGTTGCAAAAAAGTGTGGCAAGTGATTAAAAAAGTAATCACAGTAAACAATATACATGCTACCATCACATTGAGTGCGTGTCTCATTTGGTTGAAATGAGCATGTGAAAATATTTTCATACTGTGACAGATTATCTGATAAATGTTATTAATGTTATAATTAATGAACTTTTACATTTTTGAACTATTTAATTAAGCTTAGTTTAGAATTTCTGTAGTAGTGCTGATTAAAACACTGCAAATAAATATTTTAAATAAATTCATTGTATATATTTTTGGAAAATTAAACTAACTGAATAAACAAGGAAAAATAATTGACAGATTTGATTATCCAAAATAATAAAATAAAAACAATATACTAAATGCACATACACCGATCAGGTGTAACCTTATGACCACTGACAGGTGAAGGGAATAACACTGATCATCTCTTCATCATAGCACCTGTTAGTGGATGTTAGGCAGCAAGTGAACATTTTGTTGTCCGATCCAACAGATGAGCTACTGTAGCTCAAATTGCTGAAGAAGTTAATGCTGGTTCTGATAGAAAGATGTCAGAATACACAGTGCATCACAGTTTGTTGCGTATGGGGCGGCATAGCCACAGACCAGCCAGGGTGCCTATGCTGACCCCGGTCCCCCACCGAAAGCACCAACAATGGGCTCATGATCATCAGAATTGGACTACAAAGCACTGGAAGAAGGTGGCCTGGTCTGAAGAATCATGTTTTCTTTTACATCACATGGATGGCCGGGTGCATTTGCAGGACTTAGCACCTGCCCACAGTGTCAAACAACTAACAAATGGTTTGCTGACCATAAAGATGCTGATTTATTTTAATGATATTAAATCAGCATCTTTATAAACTTTATCAGCAGATGGAAGCCTGAAGGGATTTGGACTTGATAAAACACAGTAGACCAACACTACTTGGCTAGTTACCCAACATGAACAATTACTATTATACCAACTAGTAATTGTTCATGTTGGGTAACTAGCTAAGTAGTGTTAAGCTACTGTGTTTTATCAAGTCCAAAGCCCTTCAGGCTTCCATGTATCATTTAATAAATGTACACAGTTAATAAAGATTACCTTTGCAAAAATCATAAATGGATTTAAACTATTATAGGATTTGTGGAAATTAGTTGGAGCCAATGAAATCAATGTCATTCAAACTTTTTGCAAAGGTAATTTTTTATTACCCATGGACATTTATTAAGATGATAAATTGTTTATTTAAAATAAGTCTACTGTAGACAGAGTGCAGACCTACTTAATGAATAAGCAATATTAATTTAAGTACATAAATTCTTTCTCATTTGTTATTATTATTTAAAAGTGTTGTATTTTATCATATGCAGAAAACATGATATCGATATTACATATCCAACATGCTTAGTTATTATAAATTATTATTTATTATTATATAAATTATTTATACAGTTGATGTTTCTGCCAGGTTGTCCATCCATTGCTGGATATGTTGTCACACTGACCAGACCAATAGGAGCAAATTCGCTGATTCAAGGGAAACTGAGATTTCGAATTCTCAACTTCAAGAAAATAAGAAGCACGTGAGAACCAATCAGTTCAGTATGTGATATGTTTGGTACATGGTGTTCAATAGAGAGGCAGGAGTAACAAACAAAGTCTGACCAAGGTTTTGGAGACTAAAGGCTACATGTAGCATGAAAACAATGTGCTGTGATGCATGTCAATTTAATTGTGTGGCTAAAATTTGTGCTGGTGTTCCTAAAATTTTCAGTGCTAGGAGTGGAAAAAGATCCCTGGTAAGACTCTTCTTACATTGTCTCTGGTTAAGGAGTGACTTGATTTTAGGAATGTAACAGTTGTAGAACCTTTCCTGAAGACATCTTTCTGTGGTGGCTCTTGATGCACTGACACCAGTTTCAGTCTCCCAAGTTCTTGAATTGATATTTCTTGACAATCTTCTCAATACTGCAGACATCCCCATTGCTTTTGCACCTTTTCCTACCTCACTTTCTTTTCCAGTCATCTATTAATACCATTTGGAGGGCATCAATGATTGTTATCTGGTTAAATGTCATGTCAGCAGACTTCCCCATGATTGCGTCTGTGTGTACTGAACTATACCATGAGATGCACGGTATTTATACTGTTTCAACAGTAATTTACTCAAACTCGAAATGAAATATTCTAATAATTTGAGATGTATTTACATTCTTTGAGCTGTAGGTCACAATTATCAAAATTAAAACAGAAAAATGCTTGACACATTTTCATTTAGATATAATGAGTCTAGGATATATTAATTTTTTACTTTATTAAATAACTGATGGAAGATATTGCACTTTGTCCTGATATTCTAGTTTTTACCTGATATTCTAGTAATTTACTTTTTTTTTTTCAACTAGTAGTTGTCTTTCAGTCCTTTTGGTGTCAGTGAGCTCACCAGTGCCATCCTTCTTTTTAGGAATGTACCAATTGATGATTGGGCCACTCCTAAAGATTCCACTACCGCTGATCTATTTTGTTGTTTTCATTCAATGATGGCCTGCTTAACTTGTAATGACACATCTTTGGACCACATAAAGAGTGTTCTATATAACTTCAACACTTGGAATCAACTCCAGACCTTTAACCTCCTTAATTTGTCATTAAGAAACTGTGGGCTGAAACTGTATATCAGTCAATTGTCCAATTCCTTTTAAGCCTGTGAAAATAGAGGGACTTTGAAAAAAAAATGCCTGTAATACCTACTGATTGCTTCATTTTAAATCCATTGTGATTTTAGAGTCAAAATTACTAAAATTGTGTTACTGTGGACCTCACTCATACCTCTGTGGACCTCTCTCACTCATAACTCATTTTCTATCCTGCTTATCCATTGCGGGTCACAGAGCTGGAGCCAATTTCATCCAACGTGTGACATGCATTTGTAATCAGCCCCCTGTACTCTGATACCCTTTAAATAAAATCCAGTGCAACCAATTGCCATCAAAAGTTACCTAAGGGAGAGAACATTAGCAAACAAACAGCATCATGAAGACCAAGGAACACACCACATAAGTCAGTTATATTAGTTGTGGAGAAGTTTTAAGCAGGGTTAGGTTATAAAAAGAAATATCCCAAGTGTTGAATTGCCATCTCATGGAGCACTGTTCAGTCATCCAAAAATGGAAAGAGTATGGCACAACCGCAAACCTAACAAGACATGGTTGTCCACATACACTGACAGACTGGGCAAGGAGCACTAATCAGAGAAGCAGCCAAGAGGCCCATGGTCACTCCGGAGGAGCTGCAGAGATCCACAGCTCAGGTGGGAGAATCTGTCCACAGGACAACTTTTAGTCATGTACTCCACAAATCTGGCCTTTATGCAACAGTGGCAAGAACATAGCCATTGCTGAAATAAAGCCATAAGAAGCCCCAGCAAACAGGGAAGAAGATGCTCTGGTCAGATGAGACCAAAGCTGACCTTTTTGGACTAGACGCAAAATGCTATGTGTGGCGGAAAACTAACATTGCACATCACCCTGAACACACCTTCCCCATCGTGAAACATGGTGGTGGTAGCATCACACTGTTGGGATGCTTTTCTACAACCTAAAACTTAGCAATTCCTCCACTTTGTGAATACACCCTCAACTTCATGCTGTAACAGTGCTTAAGTACTTTTGTCATCTTGTTAGCTACTTCATATTCATGATCAATGAGGTACATCAATCAAACGTTTGGTGCAGTGCAGAGACCCGGTTTTTGTCAGACTAGTTATGAGAAATTAACAGTATAGGTTTATATATTTGTGAAGGTAGAGACAAGTATACATTGTAACATTTGCAATCCATGACAAGGGAAGAGATTTCCTTTTTTTGGTTGTCAGAACATGTACTCACCCATTTTTATTTGAATAAAATGTGTATTATGCTGCAGTTGAAATACAGCACACTGAAAAGAATTGACTTGTATGTTGTGGGTTGTATATTCTTACCCAGTAGTGTAGGGTATGTTGATTCCTCCTAGATTAATGCTTTCACAGCCAACAATGAAGAGTGTGGAGAAACAGAGTAGAGACACTCCACTACAGATCATAGCCAGTTTGGCCGATTCCCTTGCTCCCAACTTCAGCTTCTTAATAATATAACCTCCCAGGACTATCCCAACACCAGCACTTGGCACAATTACTAAACCTACAGCAGAAAAGCAGGGAGAGGCAAAAAAATAGACATGACAAGATAAAGACTTGCAGAACAGACACACTACAGTGTATGTGTGACTGCATGTGTGTGTCCGTGTATGCATTTCAATCACCTGTGTAGATACTGGCACTAGATGCTGGAACCCCAAATTGAGACTCAATGAACTTAGGGATGAAAGTGATGAAGGCAGTAACAATGGCACACTCTGCTGTGTATGACAAGCTCACAAACAAAAACGTTACATTGCTCAAGATACGCAGGGCTGCCTTGGGCAAATCTAGAGGGATAAAGTGACAAAAACAGAAGTGCAGACAACAAGGGAAAAAAATTACAAAGATCATTTAAAATAATGATCATTATTTTAACCCTCAGTACATTCTACCATACCCACTAGTGACAAAAAAAGAAACATCCCTCAGTACATTTACATACAATACCCAACAGTATTTACATACAACACCTAACACAGCTCCTCCACTGTCTGTTAGGTGCTGGGGACTGAGGTTATACCTTTGATATCTTTCCCGAAGCCAATAGAGGAAGAGATGGCTTGGCTCTTCTCCTTCATCACTTCATCATCACTTGGCAGGTCCCCCACACATTTTTTCTTCCTGCTGCTCTTCTTATGGCGAGGGGGAAGCTTCTTTGGAAAGGCAAACATGGGGAATATCACTAGCAGCATGGCCACAGCACAGAAAAGAAACCCACTCCACCTAAGACAAAGACATTGGGGAGTAGAGAAAGAGAGCAAAAGATAGAGATAGACCACAACAGCAGGAAGCCACCAGAGAAAGAATAAGATTGTTTTATGAATAAGAACCCATAGATAAGAAAGTAATTCATTTTGTGGGCTCAGTAAAGTTTCATCTCATCTTATCTTATAGATGTGTGTGTTTTTACATCCTACGTACATTTGGAATGGAATTTCTTACATGCACAATCCCACGTAGCTGGCTTACTCTGCTTTCTGAAGATGAATGTGGTGTGTATTTTAGCCAATCATATTGTGTTTATCTATATAATTTAAGCAACAATTGGAAAGAAACCTTCTCCTCATAAAAAGTGCTGAATAGGAAGAAGGTGAGCACAGAAAACTAGAAAATTTATCTTTTTTTATTTTATTCATCTTTTTTTTTTACTGTATTGGCACAGTATTGTTCAATACTTACAGAAGTAACATGTGTTGTACATGCTGTTACCACAAGACTACAAACAAAGCACATGGATCTTAAATCGTTTACATGGTACAAATTTTCTTTTGATTGACTTATGAAAGGTTCAAATCACTCCTTGAAAAGAACTGAAATTTCAGTCAGATTGGGCCTCTTTTATTTTTTGTTGTAATTGGAATATTGCTTTGTACATGTTATTAAAGTTATATACTACTAATTTGATATACCAGTTGTTTGAGATCAAATGCTGTGGAGTAAACAGTAATGTTAGCGCACCTTTCTCCAGTTTAAACGGTGCATTTTCTGTGCTGTTGTCACTGTTTTGCTCGGTTTCCTTGATTCTTTGTGTGTGTAGTGTCTGTTTTGCTCGGTTTAACCTCTTATTTGTACTCTCATATAAAAGACCTCACTCCATTAATGCCGCTATTGAGGTCACTCATATCCCTGTCTCCACTTCAACTGACTCCTGCAGCTACGTTACTGTGTCCATTTGCAATTTCACTCATGAGGTGCATTTGTGTTCAGATTCATTGAGCAAGTAGGTTTGTGTGTAGTTTCACTGACAAGTGGTATGCTGACCATAGAGATTGTACTGAATATGAAGCATGTGAGTGGAGCTCACAACAGCATGGAAGAGATGGTTAGGGAATTAAAGTAATTAGCTGACTGTCAGGATAACATTAAAATATATAATTTATTTCTTAATAATTATAATATAATTATAATAAAAAGATTATATGGAGCACACATGGTTGTTTAAACATGGCTTTATTTTTACATATTTGGCCAAAAGTATTCACAGCCATGCTGATATTCAGTACAACAGCATGATTGCAACGGGGACATTACACAGTTGTATGAACAAGAAATTTCAGAGTAGCTGATAAAAATTTGTTTCTGACAAAATATGACCAACCAAGAGATCCCAAAGAATACAGCACAATAAAGTGCTGCTTGTTACCATGCCCAAACACAGACTGACTAATTTCATTTCACGGATATGGAGCAGATGTGTTTTTTTTTTTTTGCAATTTTCACATTTCAAGTTTAATCTTGTTTGGCACAAAATACCTCCCATAGTTTAAATTCTGTGGACAAACACATAAAAAAGAGTGTATGTGCTGTATATAAGAAAGAGTGTTTTCAATTATGAGATTAGTGAATCGACTCTTTTTGGGATTGACTTCAATGCTAAACTAAAGCATGATGGAGACTTGATGATTTGATACACAAAACATACAATATATTTTGTATGCTAACAATATAGGTATATATCGTTTATCAGTGCTACTGGGTCAGGAAAATAGGTGAGTTTAACTTTGAACTTTTTTAAGCTAACTTAATCAAATAGCTTAGCTACTTGCTGCAAAACACAAAGCTGCTATGAACAGTTCAATCAGGAACATCACGATTCTCTTTACATTCTCACACAAGAAGTATAATATTGCTCACATTAAAACAAGAGAAAGTCGTACTGATGTTGCTGCTCCACCATTTCACTCAAATTGACGTAGTTACCTAGCACGAGCGTAGTGTGCTTCAAAACGCAATTCAACTAATAATGAAATTATTGGCAATTATTTGTATTTGTATTATTTGTGTCCTAATTATGTAAAGCCGTTCCATGTATTTCGTTACTCCCCAAAGCTGGACACCACTACGGCAACATTAGCGCAACCAGCTTCTCCTTGGAATGCCATTTGTCTTGGGGAAATTCTTCTTCTTCACTTACTTGGAGGCTCCATCTTAATAATGGGATAAAGTAATGTGGCACCTTTGCATAATATGCATGTAGTATATCATTCAGGTATTGGTCTACTACTATTCAGACACCCTATCAGTTTTGGCGGCAGTATGAGTTTTGGGATACGGCCAGTTTCTCCTGCTTGATTTGGAAATTTAATTAATGCATGTAATGGTTATTTTATACCATCATTTTTGCTCATTTTAATGAAGGCTGACAATAATTCTAGAGGCACTGTCAGACTAAGGGTGTTTTCACATATGCAGTTTTTAGTCATTTGTGGTTTACTAGTTTGTTTGTGCAAACCCTAAATCTCATTCTAAACCCAACCCTAGACCATCTCAGTGAGGTGGTCTCGATATGGTGCCATTCAAACTTTAACATGGTTTGGCTGCAGTAAGAAAGCAATTTGATTCTGAATCTGCCAAATATTGGAGGTGAACTTTAAACATGCCATGTGTTTTGATGACATCATTAACTACCCATAAGCTTTTAAAAGGAGCCACAAGACTCAATCTGACACAAAGTAAAGAGCTAAGTGCTGTGGAATTAATGTTCTAGACATTAGGACTGTCGAACAAAAAGAGAAATGATAAAAAGAGAAACGTGATACACAATATGTTTTAAAGTAGTCATTTCTGTAATTACCTAGTAATATACTGCGTGTGTCATATTCTCTGTGCTCTTGCGATTTTTGTGATTTCTATGTGCTTTGCAAAGTTGTGTCCTTTTCTTTCTGTCATTGTATTCTTCATTTAATTACGTGCAAAGAGCAAAAAAACCCAAACTGTCAATTTAGCTTTGATTCAGCAACCAGAGTAATAAGTGTGAAAGTTATTTAAGAGAGTTTGTGTGTGCCTCTTACCAGTTTCCTACAAAATGTGGGTCATTCTGGTCAATGTTCACAGCAGTGCTTGGGTCCACATAAAACCCAATCAGAACTCCACCCAGCAGGTAGCCAGCAGCCGGACCTAGAGCTCCCATTACATACATGATTGCTTACACACACACACACACACACACACACACACACACACACACAC
>JAOVYU010000029.1:10522459-10539959 GCA_025674565.1 Synodontis membranacea
ATTTGTAAAGCTGCTTTGAGACAATGTCCATTGTTAAAAGCGCTATATAAATAAAGTTGAATTGAATTGAATTGAACATATGCAGCTTGGGCTTTTTTGACTGCGTAGTAGCGTCAGGCTGTTTTGGCCGTCCAGCGGTCTCGGGCTTCTTGGTCCGGACAGCCGTCTCGGTCTTCTTTGGCCAGACCGTGGCCTCGGGCTTCTTGGTTTTGTCTTTGGACCAGGAACCCTGGGACTGGGACTTCAGAGACTGACTGCTGGACTCTGCCATGAACGGGGACTCTTGGGACTTGCCCAAATCTAAGCGTTCACCAAACAAAGTAGTTTTGTATTATGAATATTTTTGAAATGGTTTGATGTCTCTTAACCGTGCATCTCACTCACCTTCCACAGACTGGCTTGCAGCCAACAGTTCAGTCTCATCTCCTGACCATGACACTGAGGTGCTTGCCTGCAGTTCCTGGGAAACAAATTCATTGTAACTATCTAGATTTTATTATATACATGTTGTTTCTATTGACCAAAAGTAAACACACACACACACTCTGCCAACATGATTAATATATCATTAATTTGAACAATTTTCATTTACTATGCTATTCTGCTCTCTTCTTGTTTCATAACACCTACTTGCTCCTTGTCATTTATATATTTCCGGAACCGCTTCATCAGTGCACTTGTGATGAGTGTCGTTGGTGTGTTTAACCACCTCCTCACAGAAGCATATGCCTTATGTATCATTTCCTTCTGTTCGCCACTGAATTGTGGTAGCCTGTCCTTCTGGGCGGGGTACTTATTGTAGAGTTCCCACATTTCCTGAAAGGTGTGATCTTCAAACCCTCTCTGGCCGTAGATGCACCTGTCAACGTTGGCCTCGAGGAGAACGGAGACCTGTGGGAAGCTCTCAGCATATTCAGTGAGGTAGTCTTTCACCCAGCGGTTCACTATTTCTCCCTTTCTGTGTGGGTTTATCACCTCTGATCTGTGTTTATCAAGTAGGCTGGAATCATAAACATCAACTTAGTATCATCATCGTTAATATCACCGTGACTATGATTAAAGTATAAAGAACCTTTGAAAGATGAATAATTGGAGAAAACTATGACTATGATAATAGTCACAGTTTTGTGTAAACGGATATGGGTGATTCATTGACTATGGTAATTTTTTTTTTTTCGCGGAAGAAAAAATTGTACATTTTTATTTCTGTCAAGGTTACTTCACACCAAGAGAAACTTATTACAAATAAACAATAGCTCAGTCATTCATTTTGTTATAAATTTTAAGAGGCCCTTAATTAATATATAATTATACAATTATTCATTATTTAATAAGCAGGAACCCTGCTTGATTCTGAATTTAATATTAAGTCCTCTTTAAGGGACTCTTTGGTTCCCACCAGTATGGCCTGTTGGCGATTGACAGGAGCATCTGGGTTAACAATGCGGATTACCGGGGTCGTCATCATCAGTAAACTACTGATATATAATCAATTAGTAACACAATAATTAACGGCAAAGTTGCACGTTCTCTCCTTCCATCTGTCTATGGTGACCGTAGACATTGCATGACCGTAGACAGAACTCGTGCGAACTTGGAGATGGACAAGATCGAGGCCATAGCATCACTGGACAAATACGAAATCATTGACAAGCTTGCCAGCGAGATGGAAGCAACCACTTCGGTCGTGGAAAAGCTGTTCAGGAAGAGCCACTACCTTTCAGAGGGGGCCAGTGTGAAATGACCGTTTAAGCAGCGGAGATGCAGAGACCTGCTGACGGCCACGGCGCTGGATCCGCCCGCGTTGATGGACGGCGGAGCGAGCTAAAGCTTCCGGCGTACCGGGGAGGTGGACCACCTGACGCACATATCATGCAGACGCGCCTCGCGGCACTCCTTGGAGGAGGAGGAGCTTCGCGTGCTGGAGGATCTTCTGCCGTGTGAGCAGCAGAGCTGGGAAAAGATCCAGAGAGCGTTCCACCGCCATTTCGGGGCTGGTGAGCAGAGGCGTCATGGTGAGAAGCTTGGAGCTTTCGCGGCGGACTTAAGTGTCCCTCGCGGCGCGCTTATCCAGAGTTCGCAGCTGAAGTGCATGAAGAATTGGCGCTGCGAGCTTTTCTCCGTGGATTGCAGCCTAAGGGTCTAAAAGAGCATGTGAGGCTGGCTGCACCGCGCTCTTTGGCGGCGGCACTGCAAGAGGCGCAGTGCACCGAACCCACCTTGAGGGAGCAGTACGGCCAAGAGAGAGTACGGCAGGTTGGCGTCGAGAGGAACGGCGAACAAGCTGATCGCGCTCTGGGCATCCCGTGGCGATCGGTCGGGGATCATGATCGAGACTTCGCCGTGAATGGCGGTGGTGGACGAGCTATGGAGATTCCACGTTAGCGCAGATCGCCGGGATGTGTTATCTGTTTTCGCTGTGGTAAGGGCATATTGCGACGCTCTCAAGCCGAAGGACTTTGTACCCCAGCAGCCTTTAAATTTGTGTTTGGGTTGTTTGGGAAATCATGCAGGACTTTACGTGAATTGCGTGCTTGACACTGTTCATTGCAAGGCTCTGATTGACAGGGGCTCAACGATATCCATTGTTCCTAGCGGATTATTGGATTGTACGGAGCACTTTTCTGGGGCACCGGACGGAACTCTGTGCATTACCACCGTGACCAGCGATCGGGCGAAAATGCGAGCGAAACGGATGGTGCAAGTGACTGTCAGTAAGAAGACATACTGGCACGAATTCTTTGTCGGGGAAATACAGGACAATTGCATTCTCGGGCTTGACATTCTTGAACGCTGGGGAGCGGTCGTAGATTTAACTTCGGGGACATTGCGTGCGGACTTTGGCGTGATCGAGCTTACTGGAAGAGCGCTTTTTCGGCTTGGGTAAAGGACATTTCCCCTCTGGCTGGTGGGAAGCAGCGAGATCCGGCAGAGGACAGAGCGAGCGCCATAAGCGATTTGCCGGAGCGTAGCAGCGCAGGCTTGAGCGTTGGACAAAAAGGAAAACTTGGAGCTGCTTTGAGTGATTTTGTAAACATTTCCACGGGGGGGGGGGGGGGTAATTGCACGCACGCAGACCTGGTACAGCACCCCATTAACACTGGAAGAGAGCCGCCTATTCAGCCGCGATGGAGGCCTCGCCCGTTAGCAAGACAAGCAGCCGAGAAACGTGTTTTGCCAATCCGCCGCAGGGCGACACGCAGACACAGACAACCACTCACACTCGCATTCTCACCTACGGCCAATTTAGAGCCCCCAATCAACCTAATCCCCTCTATGCATGTCTTTGGACTGTGGGAGGAAACCGAGGCACCCAGAGGAAACCCACGCAGACACAGGGAGAACATGCAAACTCCACACAGAAAGGCACCTGTGCCGAACCAGGGCTCAAACCCAGGACCTTCTCGCTGTGAGGCAACACTGCTAACCACTCAGCCACCATGCCGCCCTTGGTGGAAATCTTTTGGGGAAATTCACTGTTGAATTGTGGAAATGTTGTTTAAATAATTCAGATTGCATGTAGGCACACACTATTAAGTAAAACTGACATTGATAAAATATATATATGTATATATATATATTATTTAAATATATATTTTATATTTCCCCCCACATCTGGGAGGGCGGCGCCCGAGCGCCCCCTATGGGTCAGCCGCCACTGACTACATCCCATTTTCTCTACTGGAAAGGGCACTCTTTAGGACACTGTCATGTATGTGAAGTATAGAGGACACTTTACCATTGGAAGGGCACCTGTAGGGAACTTAAATTTTAGACCTTTTTAAAGGCAGCCTAAGGCACATCACATTTTGTGAACAGTACCCATTCATACACGTTATCATTTTTATTTTACTCTTTTTAGAAAGAAGCATCCTAGAAGACATTCAAGACATTTGTATTGTTTTTGACAGAGTGGAGTATCATGGAATCCAAGGTGTTTAAAGTCCAGTGTGAATTTTCTGCAGTCTGTGATGATTTGGGGTAGTATGTCATCTGCTGGTGTTATAACTCCACTGTGTTTTATCAAGTCCAAATTAAATGCAGCTGTCTACCAAGCAACTCATGCTTCCATCTGCTGAAGCCCATTTCATTTTCCAGCAGAGTTTATCACCTGCTGGAACCATAGTGCCAAAACTATTAACAAATGGTGCCAAAACTACTACCAAATGGTTTGCTGACCATGATATTACTGTGCTTGATTGGCCAGCCAACTGGTGAATCTATGGGTATTGTCAAGAGGAAGAAAAGAAACACCCAACCCAAAAACACAGATGAGTTGAAGGCTGCAATCAAAGCAACCTGGGCTTCAATAACACCTTAGCAGTGCCACAAGCTCATTGCCTCCATGCCTCTCTGCACTGATGCCATAATTTTTGGTAAAGGAGCCCCAACCAAGTACTGACTGTATAAATAAAAATACTTTTCAGACCTAGGACAATTCTGTATTGTAAATATTAATAAATATTTATAAATTATTAATAAATAATTTGAGATACATAGGAAGATTTTCATGAGGTCTAAGCCATTATCATCAAAATTAAGACAAAATGAGTTGAAATATTTCACTTTTCCTGTAATGAACATGGAATATATGAAGGTTTCATTTTTTTTTAAATTTAATAATAATAATAATAATAATAATAATAATAATAATAATAATATACAGCACTTTTTTCATGTTATTCTAATTTTGTGAGATGCACTTACTTACTTTTTTGGAAATGGACTTGTAATTGTCTTCTTATAGAAGTCTTCATTATCAAGGATGGTACATGTTTCTTTGTTAAACATTTAAAATTTATCATTTATCATTAGAATTATATTATGTTAATGAGCTGTTATTATAGGAACAATAATGTATTAGGACCACACTAATATAATCTGGTAATTAATTTAAACCTATTGCTGTAACTATATTCAGAAAATTAATCAACACCTTCTGATTTGATCATTTAATCATGCATAATGTTTCACTTGGACTCAGGCTCTTTGTCTTGGAAAGACTTGATAAATTTTTAAAACCAAAGGTTAAAATGATGTATTTACAAGTGTGCAGTGAATCATCCACTTTTATTTTTCCAATAAATTTAATTTTCAGCAAATTATTATTAATCTTTATTTACAAGGTCTATGTTCAACCAGACAGCTCCAGCCCAACTTGCACTAGACAGTGACAGAGAAGGACACAAGAAAAGTACTACCATTGGTCACACAGTTAAACTTCATTAACAGGAATACAGCATTTAATTTGCTGAGAGAGCAAAATAGATTTTAATAGAATTCTGGGTGTATGTATATACAAAAATCAGAATCACAGTAAAGAGGTGTAAGGATTATTATAGCAGAACAGAATAATACATATTTTACTAGCCAAAACTTTGTAGTCTGCCCTATATTACCATCACAGCATCCAAATCCTGACAAATCCTGAGACCAACTAGTATAAGGAAAAATGTACTCCTACAAACATTGGCGATTTTAATACATACACTTATAAGTGTACTTAGGTCTACTGTCTGTAATCAATCTGTTGCTATTCACACTTTGTAAGCTTTGTTCAACCAATCCATCAGTGCCACCGTAGGATCACCCAGGAACAGATATTTTTAGGGTGGTGTACTGTTCTCAGCACAGCAGTGACAATGAGTTGTTAGGGGCATGCCAATGTGTGTAGAGCTGGAACATGTTTATCAAGTGTACAGTGAAACACAATACAATTACTGTTTACTTTATAACACACAACCCATTTTGGCCCACCTTTTGAATGTATAGTTTGAGACTCAAGTTAATATTTTTCCATATATTATTTACATCCCTGTTTCCAGAAAAGTTGTGTAAAAGTTTTGCAAAATGTACAATCAGTGACATCTTACAATAGTGCCCTCTGTGGACACTGGAGGCTCTGCACCCAGATGAGTGAAAAAGTTACTCAAATGAATTTGAGCCAAATTAAGCAATGCATGGAAACATTATGACGCACCTTCAGTTTGTGTGGAGAGATGTATTAATTCATCATGCCACCATTTCAACACTGTGCATGATATCAAAAATCCCTTTGCAATTTAACATCAGCAATAACTTGCCATCATGTATACCAAATCTGACATGAATCTGATAAACCATCTAGTATGTAAAAATGTAACGTGTTAGAACACACAAAACCAAAATGCCCAACTTTCTGTTGGGAGGGGCAATGCAATGTACATTACAAAGTAGTTCATCTTAGGGAAACCCACATTTTTACCAAATTTGGTGTGAGTATGTAAAACTATATGGCAGGCAAAAGACTAAATATATACTAATTTAAATAAAAGAGTCCTATGAACCTTTAGTGCTTAGGCCCTAAAAAATACAGCTGATGCTAAACTGGTGCTAGCAAGATTAACACAACGTGACGATTTTTTTTTTTTAAATAAGCATGCAAAATTCCATTATTTAAATGGAGTTTAACTAATTAATACTTCCATATTAGTGTAATTGTGTTCAACTCCCTGCAGTGACCTTGCTTATAAATGTGGCTAAATTATTATATACAATTTCCTATCTACAACACAAAATATGCCCAAGCCACTTGTTGAAGTATTGGCAAACAAACACAAATATCACTGTTAAATTAATGTTCATGTGTGTCTTTAGATGATGTAGACATCATGGATCACAGATATGTGATTCTAAATAAGCTACAAGAGAAAAGAAAACCTTCTGACATGTAAATCTCATTATACTCCATGAATGCATATAGTAACACCTAATCTTTATACAACACCTGTTCTTGTAACCTGCAATAGTACCAAAACCACTTTTAAGTGCTCCATAAATATGCCTCTGACAGATTTTCTTTATTTCCATGTATGGTGTGATTGCAGATAATGTTATTCACATATGTTGTCTTTACTTTACATTTGTGTGCTAAAAAATGTCAATAGTTTTAAAAATTTTAATCAATTATTATTCAATTATCAAATACAAGGTCACAGTTTTGGCATATAAGTCATAATGCAAATATTCTAAACAGTTTGTGCCTTTTACCTTGGATGTGTAATGAACTACCACACCTCTCTCGTATGCTGCATCACACTATATTAATTGTATCATTTAATATCTAAAACAAATATTTGATTCTCGACCATGCTTACATCATACAGACTCAATACTGTATGGATGTGATAAATTATCTATGTTTGCATGTATGGTTACTTTGGAAGTGTGTAAAGAGCATGATTTTTTTAAATAGTAGCTGTATCAATATTTGTATATGGAAGATTGTGGGATAAGCAGAACACAGTTTTGCTATGTAAATCATAATGCTCAGTGTCTAAATATTTTGTGCAGTTTAAACTTCATGAGTGGGTTTGTGCAATACTATCTCACTTGTGAAAAATAGGGATGATTTCCTATAAACTGCAATAGACGCAATCACATGCAGTCAGCTAACAACAGTTATGCTGTTAGCTGAATAGTGGAGAGCTAAAAAATAAAAATAAAATGTCATTTTCAAACATTGCGTTTACTTTACATGTGTATAGTAAAGATTATTTTAAACTTTGTTTTTAAACATTAAATGTTCAGTTCAGATCAGTTTTGTCTATGGAATACAAGGACACTCGTTTGGTAAGGAATAATGCCTGTGGCAGTGAGATTCACCTTTATAACTTTAGACCTTTATAATGTACCTTTATATGGGAATATATATATATAGTATATAGTGGGTGGATGGTGGGCAGATGGTGGCCTAATGGTTAGGGACGTTGTCCCGTAACCAAAAGATTGCAGGTTCGAGTCCCACAGCCAGCAGGTATTGAGCAAGGTGCCGCCCCCAAGCACTGCTCCCCGGGCGCTGAAAATAGCTGCCCCTGCTGTGTGTCACTGTTCACATATGGGATAAATGCAGAGGTCAAATTTCATTGCTGTGCACTGTGTGCTGTGGTGTGTCAATAATCACTTTCACATTTATATATATATATATATATATATATATACACACACACATGCCACCAAGACCTTGCAACAAAGGTGAAACGTGATTCACTATTTGCTACAAATGTCACTGAAATTCAGTTGCCTTGCCCTGGAACCTTTTCAAAAAGTTTGTATTGGGTCCAACTGACAAGGAATCTTGGTGTTTAGACTGTGTTCATAGAACCAGCCAGATCAATAGGCCATGTTGATGATGTCCATCACCCAGTGGTTGAGTTTATATGTGGGTAGGAACCTACAGCAATTTAAAAGTAGCCAAACATATAAAATTTTGGTCTGGTCTGAGGATCAGATGGCTGCTGTCCAGTCTAAATAGTACTGTAGGGTGTGTCCTGTGAACCATAACATGGAATGGTTGATATGACTTTTAGCACTGAAGTGATCCACAGCAAAAAAGTTTTTAGAGTTTTTAATTTGGGATTTTGGCACTTTGGACATAAGGGCCACCAGCACTGATCCACACTGCGTCTTCTGAGTTCACCATGATGCAGAACACCACACTGAATCTCAAACATGGAAATGGATCCAGATCTGATATGCACATTAGCAGAGGCCAACTGACCTTGAAAGTTAGGGTGAAAGCAGACTATGTAGTAAGGGAGATCCTCTCACCCACACTAACAGCAAGTACAGCAAGTATTAACAGACTAGGTGGCAGTCCTTATGAAAGGTATGGAGGCATGGAGGTTATGGCGCAAATGAAAGAACCCAACCCAATGCAGAGAATGAGAGCACCACTACTAAGCAAAAAAATAGAGCATCTCTGGAGGTTACCTGTAGTACCAACTGTAATCACTAGCTGCTAAGGAGATAGTGGAATTTATTGCAAGTACTGCACTGTAGGGCACTTTGTGACCTTGTTGCAATGTCTTGGCAGGTTTGCACATGTACAAAAGCAGGAATGGAGGTCATTCTTACTGCCTTGAAATGTTAAGAGGGGTGAAAATTTGCAAACCTTGATAGTGAATTTATTCCTTTACCAGCATTTTCCAAGTACATATTCAAAAGAATTTTCCATAGGTGCATTTTATATGATCAATACACGACTTCAGTTACTTTTGTTATTGTAGTATAATTTTATATGCAGATGTATTAAATGCAATTGGCAAGCTATTGGCAGAAATATTACATTTGACAATGATTAAACATGGGCCACGAGCCACAAGATATTTAAAAGTGGCCAAAAATTAAATGCACATTTAAATGTGGGTAAAAATCTAAAGCTATATGATTAATATATCCAAACATATAACATCTTTTAATATCAGTAAAATGTCTGCACTGCAAGGCCAGTACACATAAAAATGGGGGGAAAGCTTTGAATGAGAGTTTTAACTTTATATACACTATCCAGATAGAGAGAATGAGGCAGAGGAGAAAATAAGGAGAAGAGGAAGGGGGGATGTCTCTTGCTGCTTGATTTCTCACTAAGGAAGGGATTTGAGGATAGCATTCACCTCTTCTGCTACTGCAGTCAATGCAAACTCAAACTGCTCCTGAGAAATAGAAAAGTGTGGTTAGAATGATTATATATAATTTTGATTGTATCCCTGTGCCTGTATGTGTACCTTGGTTTGAACCATGCCAGGTCTCTGATCTCTCAGGTGTTCCAGTGTAGCAGAAATATCAATCTCTTTAGCACCTACAAAGAAACAGAGAGATGAAATGCAGATCAACATACACCCCACTTTAAAAAAATCTAGGAGCTGAGGACTGTTATGTGCTGTATTGTATGTACTGCATTCCAATCTAACAGATCAGTTTTTGCACTGTTATAGACACATAGACACACACACACACTCATATCTCGTATCTCATTTCATGACCGCCTTTAAGTGTAAGCTATAATAAGTTTCCATGGAGTTGGAAGCATCATTTTCTGGGTCTGTTTTGCTGCATTTGGGCAAGGAAGGCATATCATCATTGATGGAACAATGACTTATAACAGCATATTCTAAAGGAAAATCAGGACATCTGTCTTTGAAGTGAATCTCAAGAGAAAGTGAGTCATGGAGCAAGACAATGACCGCACACAAGTAATATTATCAAGGAACGGTTGTTTTGGAAAGTCAATAACCTGACCTTAGTCTAATAGAAATGTTGTGTGAGCAGTTCATGTGACTAAACCCAACAATATACCAGAGTTGAAACTGTTCTGTACAGAAGAATGGGCTTAAATCATCCAAGCCAATGAGCAGGACTGATCAACAGTTACGGGAAACATTTGGTTGCAGTCATTGCTGTACAAGAGGGTCTGAAAGCAAAGGTTCACATACTTTTGGCACTGAGATATGTACTATTGGATAATTTTCCTCAATAAATAAATTATCAAATATAATATTTTTGTCCCATTTGTTCAATTGGGTTCTCTTTATCTACTTTTAGTACTTGTGGGAAAATCTGATGATGTTTTAGGTCAGATTAATGCATAAATATAGAAAACCCATAGAAAGGGTTCACAAACTTTCAAGCTCCACTGTGGATGTACTTCATTGATCCCCCAGGGGAAACTGTTGAAATATAAGTGATAAACCTCATCTGACGTAACAAGAAATAATGTAATAATAGAAATAATAATGTTAGTAAATAAAGTATTAGGACCCTGAGAGTCAAACTGTACATTTGTAACATTTGAACTAAAATTGATTGTTTGGAATCTGTTGCATTAACCTTATAATTTGGAGTCTTATATTTACTATATATAATTAACACATATGTAACCTTCATCTAGCAATTTTAGAAGAAAACTACAACCCCAATTCCAAAAAAGTTGGGACACTGTCAATAAAAAAAATGTAAATAAAAATGGAATACAATGATTTGAAAATTATTTTGAGCAATATTCAGTTGAATACAATGCAAATACAAGATAGTCAATGTTCAAACTGATTAACTTTCTTGTTGTTGTTTTTGTAAATATATTAATTCCGAATTTGATGCCTCCAATGCATTCCAAAAATTGGGACAGGGGCATGCTAACCACAATTTCTTTTCATTTTTCATAATCTTAATTTTGAAGGTATGGGTTGTAGTAGTAGTCTCTTCACTGACAGCAGAAAAACAGGAACTCGTATACAGTCGCATTGGATTCAGGAATTCATCCTAATGAAAAGATAAAAAGATTTATTTTTAAGCTTTATCTATCTGTCTAACTGTGTTCATTGTTAGATGAGGGTAGAATAGGTGTCAATTTTGACAAAAAAAAATTACAAAAGATTCCATTATTTATAAATAACTTTGTCAGTGATTCTAAAGTTGATAGTGGTTCCTTCTGTACAAAAAAAATGTGCCTTGTATTACGGAACAGAATCTATATATAGCTTTCACTATTAACCAAGCAACTAACAATACAAAACCTAAAAAGAGAAATACTTATTACAAATATTTATGTAAAGGTTTGCAGCAACATTAGTCTCCTCCTTCCCATTTCGGCTATTCCCAACTAGGGGTCGCCACAGTGGATCTTTTTTGTCCGCACGTCTGATTTGGCAGAGTTTTTACGCCGGACGCCCTTCCTGACGCAACCCTCCCCATTTATCCGGGCTTGGGACCGGCACGCAGGCATACACCAGAGTGTGCCCCGCCTTGTGGCTGGGTCTTTGTACAGCACCTGGCCTTCTCTGGATATCTCCCATCCAAGTACTAACCAGGCCTGCCCCTGCTTAGCGTCCGAGAGCAGGCGAGATCGGGCACCCCCAGGGCAGCATGGCTGTACTTGCAGCAACATTAGTCTATTTGTTGCTTATACAATATGTTCCTTAGAGTCTTAGTTTGACTGACCAAAGAAATAAAAATCATTATTTCAACAAAATGTATTGCTATACAATTTGTAAAAAGTGAACTGAAAGGTGCAAAGTGATTGCACTTGGAATTGAGTGCAGCTGGTTGTGCTGTTTAAGCTTTAAATTTCCCCTTAGAATAAAATTAATCAGCGCTGGAATCTTGGAGTTCAATTGATTATTGTTACAGAGTTGGAAGTGTTTTTACAGTGAATATCATTCTTATAAATGTAGTGTTTTGAAACATGATGGAACTTGAATCTCATAGCCAGTCAAAGCAAGGAGAACAGGGTTTATTGAAAAAAAAAAATCTTTAGAGCAGGTATTTTACTTTGGTCAGAAAGTTCATGTGCACCTACCTTTAGCCATTTTATTCAGAACCATATCAATCAGAATATATGTCCCAGTCCTCCCTGCTCCATCACTGAAAGAGACAGAGAGGGATAGAGAGGGATAGAGCAGGATAGAGAGGGATAGAGAGACTACTGATTATTTAATTTCAACATTTTTTTGTCCATGAAAAGGTTTAGTATTTTACTTGCCTGCAGTGAACTATGATGGGGCAGGACCTTCCTCTGTAGCATTTATTTACTTTTCTGTGAAAAGAACATGTCAAAAATGTGGGCTCACAGTGAAACTATGAATGAATATTTACACATTTCCATATATTAATACTCACACACACACGCACACGCACACACACACACACACACACACACACACACACCTTTCAGTGCTGTCAGTGGGTGTTAGTGCATCATAGTTCACACAAACAGCGGAATTACGTTTTCAAATGCTCCATTAGCCACTGAAAGCTTCAGTCATGTAGTCAAAACAAGAGACACAAGTTGTAAAATAGGACAGAAATAATAAAAAAAAAAGTGACAGACAGAGACAGAAAACATAGTCCCTCGGGTTCAATGGGTAAGGAAAGAGAATAAAGAGTAGAACAAGGTCAGAGGCCAGAACAGTGCTCATGGGCATAGGGGAAGAGGGGATATCCCAAAGTGCACTAGGATGTGGAGTAACGGCTGTCAGTGATCACTTTTGTGACTATGCAACTGGGGTTAGAGTGCACAAGCTGCATTAGCACAAAAATGACACTGGCAACCGTTCAAACAATGAGACAGAGAGAGGGAGATGGCAAGGGATTAAGTAAAAATAAAAATAGAGAGAGAGAGGAGAAGGAGCCCTTCACATACTGATGCATTTTGTTTTTTTTTGTGTGTGTGTGTGTGTGTGTGTGTGTGTGTGTGTGTGTGTGTGTGTGTGTGTGCACGTTTTGATTGTCTTCTTCTCAGTTTTGACTTGATTTGTTCTTCCAACATCATTATTATGTTGGAAGACTTTTTTCCCTTCATTCTCAGTTATCTAAATGAGGCCTGCAGGTTTTGTTCCAAATAAAATTGTATTGGGAAATATCCATGATTAACTAAAATTTTTATATAGAACCAGGCTCAGCTGAAGAGAGGCAGAGCCATATCACTATGCTGACTCCACCATGATGCACCATGGATATGGTGATAATCCATGATTAAAACAAGAAAAAGCAAGGACATCCTCAGTGGAGCAGGGATGTGGAGCGACTGAAGAAGGAGCAGGGTTGTGGACCTTCAGAGGGGCAGAAAGGAATTGTACATGATGCAGTCAGAACTGGACACTACATAAACTAGCTCCATTCTCCACCCTGGAATGCCTCAGAGCAGCAAGGATAACATAGTAAGGATAACGGATCAAAAGTGGTCAGCGATCAGGCAAGTCCACTCTGGCTGGCTGTGAGGGACACCCCATGAGGAGCCGTACCAGGGAAGAGCCTCCAGAAACTCCAGAGGAAACACAAATCCACAAATCTGGAGAAGCTGAACAAAAGTGCCAGGGGGAGTGAGAAGAAAAAATTTGTAAAGCTGCTTTGGGTCAATGTCCATTGTTAAAACCGCTATATAAATAAAGTTGAATTGAACTGAATAGAAGCCCAGAAGCTGGAGATGGTGGACTAAACAAACGTTTGCCTCAGCAGAAGAGCTACAACAGTACTATGTTGCTGTCTTCATGGTGAGAGAGGCAATGAGAGAGCATGGACTGTGCTGCAAAAGGCTGGAGTCTAAGTGAGAGCAGCATGAGAGGTGGAAACCACATCTGGAAACCAAATACAGCCTATGAGTATAGGGGATCAGAAATAACTGGTTGATGGTGCAAAGGGTGCAGTTCCAAGCTACGGAGTGACTGGGAGGGGCCCTTGGAAGTAGTGTACCAAGGGAAGAGGACACCTGGACTGTCTTATCCTATATTGTACAGGACCAAAAGAAAAGCACTCAAGTTGAGTATAGGGAGTTTTGGTGATACTAGATTGATTTAATAATTTTGTTCAGGACTAAGAGAGCTATGTGTATACATTTATGATGTGGTTCTTTTTATGTCACTGGGACAATTGACCCTTGAAGCAGACAGTATTACTACAATAAAGGATCAAACTCATAAGTGCTATGGCTAAACCTTAGATGATGGCAGCTCTGGGTCATCAGAATACTTTATTAATCAATTAGGAAATTATTGTATTGTCATTGGAGTATAGAAATTGAAGGTAAGGATTAGTACATTAAGTGTTTGACAAGACTATAAATACACAGACTAATCAGGGAAAAGTAGAAACAATAAATGGACCAACTCAAAAGCAAAGACACAAGGCACCCATCTCTGTGTTAACTGAAATGCATGTTCAGGGGGGAAATTTGCAATAAGCACAACACAATAAAAGCACAAATAAATGCCTTAATGCACATATCCAACTATGCTACAACACACAAATATTTTGGCTTATAAAAGACCAAAATCATCCAATTTGTTGGTACAGTAGGCAATCTTTACAACATTCATTCTACAATTTTTTAATCAAATACCATTTTAAACAGTTTGTATACTGACAATGTACTATTTCCTGGGGTTTCTATTTTTCATTGTTCATAAACTTAAATCAAGTTTTGAATATAAATGTAGCCTTAGCCTCCAGTAAATTAACTTGGAGTAACTGAGGTAGAGAGGTTGATTTAATGAGCAGGAGAATGACAGTGAGAAAGTGAATGAGAAGAACAAAGGTAAAGTAGCAGGGAGACAGTGGAACAAACAAAGCTACAAAGTTACAACTAACAGTTGGAGTAACAAACAAAAATATCTAAAATGGAAGTGTCATCATGTTTGAATGCACACACATACACACACTCACACAAACATACACACACACACACACACACACACACACACACAGTGCTCATGTGTACCTGCGGAAGTCAAGCAGAGCCTGGCTGGTCTCGGGTGTATGCTGGTTGAGCCAGGTGTGGTAATGGAACTGTGTGACTGTGCGACTTTCGTTGGTCTGCATGTTCTTCAGGTAAAAACTACGAACAAGGAAATCCTCACACCACACATGTTCTGAAACCAGGTTAACCTACAGATACACACATCAGAATAAAATACATACTCAAAAAGAAAAAAAATACAAATATTTTTGTATATATTTTTTTTCAATCTTATTAATACTGCAATAGCTGTAACTATGTATAGTTGTGTGTGTGTGGTAGAGTTCTCATCACTGTGTGCACAGCCTTGGGTAACACAATATATGAAATGGTGTTACGTAATTAGGATACAAAAAAAAGGTAAATGCATTTCATTATAGTTACAGGAAAAAGCTGTAATCAGATTACTGATACATTTAGAAATGAAGGGGATTATTTACAGGATTACAATTTTAAATACATAAGGGCTGCAACAAGTTATGAATGAAATCAATTAAAATCAATAATACAAATAATTGCCAATAATTTCATTGTTAGTTGAACTGCATTATGAGGCAAACTGCACTCGTGCTATGTCACAACAGTGAGTGAAATGGCGGAGCAGTAACATCAGTACGACTTTTGTCTACGGTATGGAAACTCTTTACAGTACACTACGCTGTTGGCCTCATGACATAACTTTTTATGTTTTAACGTGAGCAATATTATCATTCGTGTGTGAGAAGGCAATAAGAAGCATGATGTTTTTGCTTGAACCATGCATTTATGTTTTGTATTGCAGCAAGTAGTGAAGCTATTTGATTCAATTAGCTTCAAAAAGAAAAAGTTAATCTAGCCTATTTTTCTGACCCAGTAGTGCGATAAACAATTGTATATTCTTAGCATATACAATACACTGTATGTTTTGTGTGTCAAATCATCAAGTTTCCATCCTGCTTTCGGTTCACAAGTCAATCCCAAAAAGAGTCGATTAACTAATCTCCTCATTGAAAACTAAGATGATGAAATCTTTGATTCCGCACACTGAAATGATTCATCTTGCATGCACACACAGCAAACAAAATAAATTTAGCCTCAGAGAGTTTCAGTGAGAGAAACAGGCAATTGATACTAATTTTATTTCTATTTTTGTACTTATCTGTTTGAAACCTGAACAAATCATGGTTTGAAATACAAACACACTGTTGCAAAAAGTGTGCTAATTGATTAAATACAGGATATCATTAACAATGTACATACTGTCACATTGAGTTATCTGATTAATGTTATTAAAATTGTATTTAGTGAACTGCTACTTAATTAAGTTCTGTAGTAATGCTGATTAAAATACTGCAAATAAATATTTTAAATAAATCTTTTGTATATATTTAATAAAAATACAATTTAACTGAAAATTTAATAACCACAGAAAAATAATCGATAGATTTGATATCAAAATAATCTGTAGTTGCAGCCCTAAATAAGAACAATATACCACATGCACATGTGCCACACATTACAACACTTCACCAGCCTCACATCACAACTCTGATCCCAAGTGAAACCAGAGATAATCTTACAGTCACCAATTCATTATCATGGCCTCTGGTGAAAATGTGTGTCTACTAGATGGAAATTTTGACATTATTTTGTCTTTAAAGAAGAAAATCCAAAAGTAACGGAAAATAATCATTGCATTACTAATAATTACATCACTTTAATTTTGTGGTAATTAGATTAGGTTACTTAAATATGTTTTTAGTAGGTAATTAGTAATTGTATCGGAATGCATTTTTAAAGTAACCCTCCCAACCCTGTGTGTGCATATGTACAACTTTCTTTTTATCTGTGATCGAAGTGTTTACGTGTTTACTACCTCATATATATGGTAGAGGTTGGAACCCTCATCTGGCCAGTAGTGGTAACACTGTTTAACTCCACTTTCTGTTAGAGGAGTCAGCATGACGATCACCACACACCCGCTTTCCCACACCATCTGCACAAAGCACACACATTGCTCACACAGACTCCCAAGGATTAACATAAATTGAATAGCAATGCATATATTTAAAATATTAAAAATGATAAATACACATTTCTGAATGCATATACAAATGCAAATTAAAGAACATGGTTAAACGACCCAACACTGATTAAAAGGATTGCATTCAGATTTATTGAATGTCAAAACTAGCTGATAGAAGTTAGATGACAAAAGCACAAAAGTATCATGTTGAAAAGCAAAATTGTTCTTCTAACTTTTTCTCAAACTGTGAAATGATAATATATGGCTCCCTGATATTTTGTGCTATTTAGTGTCAAATATGCCACAAATTACTATATACAAGCTTTCAGAACTCCATATTTTATCCCTTAACACATGCTTGGTTTAAAACAAAATAAAAAAGCATCTTAGTGTTCCATAGTTGCAAAAAGTGCCACCTTCGACTTATTTAACCACTTATTTATCTG
>JAOVYU010000029.1:10561221-10571443 GCA_025674565.1 Synodontis membranacea
TAAACCCTTTACAATGAAGATCTGTAAAGTTATTTAGATTTTTACAACATTATTGTTGAAATACACAGTCCTGAAAAGGGGACGTTTCTTTTTTTGCTGAGTATATCTGATACATTTCACCACCTTTAATTTGTGTACCATTGGGTGCACATGGTCCTCCAGAAGGGTCTGGTAGTCCTTGGCAGTGACAAGCCCATCTAGAACAAGTAGTGAGCGTAGGAAGTGCCATGATATTGCAGCCCAAACCGCAAACAGTCCGGGTGGTAAGCCTTTTTGGGGCTTCTCCATACTGTAACTCTTCCAGATGTGGGAAAGCCTGCCATGAACATTGACCCTGTGGAGCCCCCAGTGAACAGTTTTGGTGAAAACAGGAGTCACGGTATGAATTTAATTCTGCAGTGAGTTGTGCAGCTGTAGTTAAATATTTTTTTTAATATAATCCAGATTAGTATCTACACATCCCTTTCAGACAGCTTCCTCTTGCATTGACAGTTACTCTTGTTGGATGTGGTTTGTCCTTTGTGGTACGTCAACATTACCCCGGATACCATGACGTTTGATACATCACACACACTTGCTGTCCTTTTCACAGTTGTGAACAGAGAGATGATCATTTGTCTTCTTTTGAACTCTTTCTCCCCATATTTAGTATGGATTGCAATATTTTATGTACAACTATGCTATTGCTCTGCTAATTCAAACTTTACACTCTGGGCTATAAAAGTCTGTTCTTTAATGTTTTTAAGAGGAGGCATTCAGTGTTTTAAAACTGGGTCATTGGAGGTCTCACCTAGGATACCAAAATAGCCAGAAACTCCACTTGAGAAATGATCTCAGCATTGGCACGGGAATGATTTTTCAGCCTAATTGTAAAACAGCACTCCAATACCAAATGACTAAAAAATGAGAAATAAAAGACAAGACAAAGCTTTACAATGGTTTTAAGTTTATTTAGTCTCAGTCTCTCAATAATGCTGCAATATAAGCCACCTGCATAATCTGGATAATGTTGGGTGATTGCTTTCTAACTGTTAACGCTAATGAGTCAGTGACGAGCGATATATTTGGTGGGTATAAGCAATATCATGGAATCGGCAAAATGGCACTGCCCCTGACCTAGTATGTTTCAGTTTAGGTGTGATAAAGTGTTGTTTTCCCTACATATTGGGAGATGGTGTGCCAGCAGGCAATTTATAGCCTACTTAATTACTGTTAACAATATTCATTTCCTGAATACGTGTTGTAATGTCCCAACTTTGCAGGGGCATGCAGTTGTCCTGGATACACCCAAGCAGGGCTAAGGCACATGAAAAATATATATACACATACGTACGAACATACAACCCTGAAAGGAAAGCTCATCACAAAGGAGCATGTCAACAGCATTTCGTTTCATTTAACTTGGTAATTCTTACTGATTAACAAAAATCTGAATGTGGTATTGTCTGCTACAGAGTTCAGTTCAGTGGACTTAAAGGGACAGCAGTAACCCAGCAGGAGAGACAATGCTTTGGTTTGCATCTATACAGCCTTACAGTATTTACTAAAGGCATTTGCAAGTGAGCATATACATCATGGTAAATATTAATAAAAAAAACAAAAACGAAATAAAAAAATTAAAACAAAAATGTGTAACATGTAAATTCTCATCCGTCACCCCATTCCCAATGCACACAAACATTCGCAAGTGCAAAATGTCATACATACACAGTATAGGTACATAATTAGTTTAGGACTAAACAGACTTTTGCATGAATATATACACACCTGGCTGTGACGTCTGGTAAAAATGTCATGTTCTGTATGTTTGACTTGTAATTTTCCATTACTTCTTTTTCCTTTACAATCTTTCCTACACACAGATGTCTACACGCAGATGTTCTATACTTGCGAGGACCTTAAATTGACATCATTATTATTATGGTTAATTAATGCTATGCCTGCTGCACCTAACCCTTAACCTCAGTAATGAAAAGGAAACTTTTGGGCATTTTATTATTTTTTTTGTTGTTTAAAAAGAAAAATTATATATTTTATAATATGTTTCTCACACACACACACTTTCCTTTCTACACTTTCAAGGCCAAAATGATCAGATTTTACTATCCCTGAGAGGACATTTGGTCCTCATAAGGGTATAAAAACATGTATGCACACACATGCACGTAAACACGCATGGCCACACATTTTCCTATTGCACAAAATAAACCAACAGACCATAAAGCAACCTCAGCAGCTGCACATTAAATTAGATCCAAAGTATTATATTCTTTTGGCAGGTCACCTAAATAAAATGTATCTTGATTAAAATTACACAAAAAACATTACACATATTTTATATAGAAAATGTCCATCCACTAAAATTACAACACCTAAACATGGCTGACATTTGTAGTCTGTGCAGTGATTCCATGAACGGAGTCCGGTTTTTTTGGCCAGCAGAAGTAAAGTGAATGTTCCGATTAAACAGATGTTTTTCTCTGCCCATCCTCACTCAGTTCATACCTACCAAAAAGAAACGGTTATCACAACAAAGTTATTTTAAAGTTTCAGGGTGAATTCTGCTAAAATAAACAAAAATAGAAGAATGTCTTACCATTGTGTCCAGCTCTTTGATATGTCCTCTGATGTCAATTGCACCATCACCTGAGACATGCAAACAAATCTCAGGTAAACTGTACAGAATGTGAATAATACCTACTGATTGCTTTTTTTTTTTTTTTTTTTTTTTAAATTACCAGTGTTTTTCTATTTGTCATATATTTGCTTAAAATTTACTATGTCCCCATTGTCACTTATTTTTGTAATCTAATTCTATAGCTTTCCATTACTTCACATATATTTAGTAGCAAATAACAGCTGGTTATTTAAGAGATTAGGAGTTTATTTAAAAACAAACAAACAAATTAATAAACAAACAAAACAATGAACATTTTGAACAATCATGTACAGTAACAATGTCTGTTTTCTTCACTCTCTCACCTTGCCCAGAAGTCCCTTGTGTTTAGACAGAAGTCCTCCTCCATTTTTCACTGCTACATCCAAAGTTCTCCTGTGCAACTCCACCAGTGACACACTGAACTCAAATCTACACACAAACACACACGCAGTTGTGGCCAGAAGTTTACATACAATAATCATGGACATACAATCAAGCAATATTGGGTTTATTTTATTATTTATTTGAACTGCTGTTTTTCTGGGGAAGAATGATTGTACAACATACATATCTAATAGATAAAAACAATTTGGTGAATTTTGGTGCACAAATTTTTAATTATTTTGAGTTTTCTGAAATCAACACAGGGTCAAAAATATACATACACCCATTTAGAATTTTAATTCAGTGGTGCTGAAAGTTCCAAAATGTCTTTTAATTTGTCAAGGCCACGGCCTCCTAACTTCCTGTTATTGATCACGACTGATTACAACTGGTTTGTTTAACAAGTACAGGTTAATGAGAGGAGTAGCATCTTTATCAAGGTCTGGAAGAAGAGCCAAACTATCACCTTCAGCTGAGAGGAAATGGGTTTGGATGATCAGGAACAACCCAGGAACAATCAAGGTACAGGCCTTACATGAAGCTCTGGAGGAAAGTTTTATGGTCAGATGAGACTTGAGCAGTTTGCCCACATTGACCAGAGGTACAGAGTAACACTGTACCAACTTTTAAGCATGGTGGTGGTAGCATCGTTCTCTGAGGCTGTTTTGTTTCCAGTGGAAATGTTGCATTGCACAAAGTGGATGGAACAATAAAGAACCTCAGAATTCTTCAGCATTACTTCAAACCATCAGCTAGGTGGTTGAAACTTGGACACAATTGGGTGTTCCAACAGGAAAATGACCCCAAACAAACATCAAGGCTGACTGTGGAATGGATAAAGCAGGCTAACATTAAGCTTAAAACACGTCCTGACCTTACTAAGGGATATTTAACCAAACATTAGGTTGCTGTATGTATAATTGTGACCCAGCGGTGATTTCCAAAAACCTAAAATAAATAAAAAATTGTACACCAATTTCTTGTATTTTTTCTATTAAAGATGTATGCTGTAAAATCATTCGTCCCCAGAAAAACAACTGACGTCGGACCACAACTGTATATATGAAGGGAGGAGCACAAAAGAGGCTAACGTTTGGTCGTAGACTGGATTGAGGTTTTTCTTGATTGTGTGTGTTTTTCGTCGTCCAGAACGCCGCTTGTCCGGGAGCAGATACAAACGAACGTAGGGGTCAGACCCACTGTCCGTGAATGATATCAGATTCCTACAGGCAGACACACAAACAGGTCAAACAGACTGCATTAAAATATCCAACCCTACCCATAGACATTCACCATCATACTAAATATAGCTGTATCCCTAATACACACATGTGGCTGTAATATATTTACATGCTCCTGATTAGCTGAATAAGATGGGATAAGAGTTGCAACTAAATGTGCAAAATCCTCACCAGGAGTAAACTCAAGCTTATTTGAATGCACTCAGACCATAATGTCTTTTGTGTATTTTTGTGCATGAATGTTTAATCCTGTGTGTTTTTACGAATTTTTTCTATAGTAAGGGTCATCAACAGGAGGACCCAACAAAGTATTTCAGCAGACTGTACTCAGTATTTGACCATTTGCCAACATCTCAGCCAGAAATTTCAGCAACATTAGTGTGTCAAGCCTTGGCAAATTGACAGATTAACTCTTTGCCACTTCAACAATCTCTGTTGATGAAATGTAAACTGGTAATCGTTTAGCTTTGCAGCAATACTGTAAATTAGCCCTTTATTTGGACTTGTATATAAATTTAAATAAATTTATGTGAATTGTTGTTGGGTTACCTGCAGCGGTGTACCACTACTATAAGTTTGTTCCGTTGGGAGCTGTGTCTTATTGTCAGCTCAATCTCTCCCAGGGGAAAATGACCAGAAGTGGAACCACTGTAAAGACATGCATATCATCAAAATAATTATTTACAATAGCAGTGCATTTTGTATCAACTCCCCTATGTCTCTGAAGTTCAAATTATCATCAGAAAAATAATAATAATGGGCTCAGCACTGATCCCTGAGAAACCTCAGAGAACAAATGTCTGTGTGTATGTGTGTGTGTGTGTGTGCGCGCGAGTATGATGGGTCCTTTACTTTTGCAGCTCTTTAAGTCTGTGCTGTAGCTCCTGGGAAGCATATGGATGGGAGATGTCAGAAGCAATACTTGGTGTTGGCTCTTTGCTGTTCAGGTTCATCTGAGAGCCTGAAATTGCCAAGTTAGATGTACTCCTGCCTGTATCTGCTAGACGAACTGGAGAGTCCTCCAATAGGGTGCTCGAGACAGACTCACTCAATCCCTGGAGCTCACTGACAGACTGATGTTCAGAAACATTTGGAAGCTGTGCAGATGGCTTCGAGCTGACGCCAGAACCTGAGGTTTTGGGGGTGTTCTTCACACTTGAGGGATTCTGGACAAGACTGGAATTTGATGAACTACCTGGAATGACACTAGAGCTTCGATTGCGAACCTGCACAGATGACGGCTGGTCTGAAACTGACAATTTTTCCAAACTAAGAACCTGGAACACAGATGCACCCAGAGAAAATTTTCAATTTATGCTGATCTGGTGAATCTGAAATAAGTATTTTTAAAATTGTGTTAAGAATGTTATGATATACTGTTGGGGTCTGAGATTTATGTACAGTCATCATAAATGTTCATGGCAATATTGGACTTTCACTTTCTTTGAACTGTTCTTTTTCTGGGGAAGAATGATGGTACATACATCTTTAATTGAAAAAACAAAAAAAAACAGAATTTGGCAGCCAATTCTCTGGTTGCCAACTCCGTTAAAAAGGCATAATTCAGACCCTGTGCTGATTTCAGAAAACCAAAATATAAAAGTCATGCACCAAATTTTGTTTTTTCTATTAAAGATTTATGTTGTACAATCATTCTTCCACAGAAAAAGAACTGAAAACCCAATATTGCCATGACATTCATGTCCAAGATGACTGTTCTGAGTGCAACTGTATTTGTTTAGAGTAAGTGTTTTTCTGTGTACCCTTAGAGCAATCTTCATTTTGAGAGTAGCACTGGGACCTGAACCCTTCAGCGGAAATCTCTGACTGAGAGTCATCTGCTCAGCCTGCAACAGCTGAGTCAAAGGCAGCGTTAAAGTCCCCAATGTACATTCATGCCTCTCATCCTTTACCTAAAGACACAAGCAAAAGACATGTAATGAAGCAGGGGAAAACCCTGCACATAGTGACACTTTGTCATTTGTTACTATTTTTATTTTTATTTTTATTTATTTATTTTTTTACTTCGTGCATCTCAAGCAAATCTTTAGTATTTTAACGACAGTATTTAAACACAAGCCTCTTTATTGTCTCTTCTCTCGACTGTTCACGCTTACATTGGTACTGAAATAATCTCTTGATTAACCTCCCATTTTTGTTAGGCTGCTTAAGCTTTGTAATGCTTCATCCACTCTACGTAAGTGCACTTCGTGTATAAGTACTTTTCTATTTAGATGATGATGATGATGATGTCAGTGTGCAGGGCATTGCAGACATTTTGATTTATCTGAAAACAAACTGAAATGATAAGGCTTATGTACAACTCATTACAGCATGTTAAGCATGTCTTTTAGGAGGCTCGCTGTTTTGTGTCATTATTGTGTTTGTTACATCTTTAAAGGAATACAGCCTAGGCAAATAATTCACACTTTTTTTCAGCCTAATGATGGCCTCCTTCACTTGCCTTGACACATCATTGTTCCCCATATTAAGAGTTCCCATGAACGGCGTCCAAATGCAAATTCAACACTCCGAATCAAGACCTTTTATCTCCTTATTAGTCATGAATTAATGAGGAAATAAGGTATATTTGGCCACGAAACTGCTCATAAGTCAATTGTATATTTACTTTTGAGCCTCTGAAAATGAAGGGACTATGGGATAAATGGCTGCAATTTGTAAATGCTTACAGTAATATGATATTTTTTGTTAACCCTCCTGAATTAAAGCTGAAAGTCTACACTTCAGACTACTACAAATCCACTGTGGTAGTGTAAAGAAGCAAAATTACAAAAATTGTCTCAATATCCAAATACTTGGACCTGACAGATTTCCCAGACGACCAAATCAACACACAATGTATCAGTTTTGTTTATAAATTTATATATATATAAATTCTTTAGAATTTTCTCTATTTATGCACAAAAATGACCTAAAACACAATCAGATTAAGTCCTAAAAATAGACCTAGAGAACTCAATTTAACAAATGAGACAAAAATATTTTACATGGTCATTTATTTATTGAAAAAAATGATACAATATTACACATCTGTGAGAAGCAAAAGTATGTGAATGTTTGCAGACTATCTTGTGCAGCTTTAACTGCAACTGAATGTTTCTGGTAACTGTTGGTCCTATACATTGGCTTGGAGGAATTTTAGCCCATTCCTCTCTACAGGACAGCTTCAAATCTTTGATGCTGGTGGCTTTCCTCACATGCACTGCTCACACAGCATTTCTATTGGATCTACAAGGCCAGGACTTTTACTTGGCTTTTCCAAAATATGAATTTTATTCTTCTTTGGTAAAACAACTTGTGCGCTTAGGGGACGTTGTCTTGCTGCATGACTCACACTCTCTTGTGATTCAGTTCATATACAGACGTCCTGACATTTTCCTTTAGAACTCTCTTGTATAATTCAGAACTCATGATTTCGTCAATGATGGCTAGCCGAGCCCAGATGCATCAAAACAGGTCCAAACCATGAATTTCTGAAATATCTTGTTGTCCTTTTTTCGAACAAAACAAAATGCTCTATTATGGTCTTATCCTCCACTTTTTTTCCAACAGCTTCCTGGCTTGTCCATGTTATCTTTAGAAAACTCTAGATGTTCTTTTTGGAGACTGTAGAGTGTTCCTTTTAGAGAGCAACCCCGCCATGCACACCATTGTTCAGTGTTCTCCTGCTATTGGGCTCAAGAACATTAACATTAGCCAATATGTGAGAGGTCTTTAGTTGCTTTAAAGTTTCACTGGGTTCATTTGAGACATCACAGACGATGACGACCCTTGTTTTAAGATTGTTCTTTGTTGGTCGACTACGCCCGGACAGGGCAAAATTGTCCAAAATCTGTTTTGTAAACTTTTTTGTAAACTTTTTTTTTTAAATCTGTTTTGTAGACTGTTTTTCAAACTTTTCCAGCCTGATGAGCATCAACATCACTTTTCTGAGCTCCTCCCTGTTCATGCCATAATACACTTCCAGAAACGTGTTGTGTTGTGAAGATCAGACTTTGATAGATTTCTGTTTTTCATATAAAACAACTGATTGAAAACACCTGACTCTAATCTCAACTTCAAATGGAATGCTA
Organism: Synodontis membranacea; assembly: GCA_025674565.1. Taxonomy (NCBI): domain Eukaryota; kingdom Metazoa; phylum Chordata; class Actinopteri; order Siluriformes; family Mochokidae; genus Synodontis; species Synodontis membranacea. Next base: position 10,569,600 of record JAOVYU010000029.1, read on the forward strand.
AAATTAGCCGCTCACATGCTTTTGCCACTATATTGGCAACTATATTTTTTTCTCCTCATTTGATTAATTTGGTTCTTTTTATCTACTTTTAAAACTTTTTGTGAAAATCTGATGATGTTATAGGTCATATTTATGCAGACATTTAGAAAATTCTTAAGCCACTGTATGTTTTTTTGTATGTGTGTATACATGTGTGTGTTGTTACCTCCACTTCTAGGTCCTGACTCTTTGGGTTATGTATTAGGAATGTGAAGGCCTCCTCCCAGACAGGCTCATTGGTTTTATAACGTGTCTATAAACGGAACAAAAAAAAAAAAAAAAAAAAAAAAAAAACATAATAAATGCAAAACACCCAAATATAACTCAATACATCACACTGAAGACATATGTAGAAATAAACACAATTTCTAACTCCTGCAAGCTTAGTCACTCATCTATTACCATTACTCATCAGCGCTGCACAATATTTGCTTGGTCCTTTAACATAATCCGATATTGATGGTTAATGTAGACTACAGCATTCGAAAGTGTCAGGGTTGACCATTCTGGTGATATACATAAGGAATTCAGCAGTGTTACATTATTTCAGGAGTGTTAACATTATTTTAAAAGAATACATCAAATATTTTCAAAAGGTTCAGAAGCAATAAAGCACTACACTTCATAGTGCACCTATACACACGTTCAGCTCTATTTATTTATTTTTTTGGTTTATTTACCACGAGTGTGTTTGTGTTCTTAATAATTAAAGGTCTACATCAATATTCAATACACTAATATTTTACGTGACTTTAGAACGGTAGTACTATTCATAGATTACAATAGTTGAGTGTACAATGCTGAATAAATAAGACATAACCTCTAATGAACTTGTAAGTACAATAAGAAATAGACAAAATAATGACTAAAATGTCTCGGAATCCATGAAAGATATAAATTAAGATCATTCAAGATAGAATTTTTTTGTTGTTGTTGTTTTTTTTTTTAATCGACTTGTCAGAAAAGATTGCTTTTTTCTACAATCAATATTTGCATTCATTCATGTTTTATATAACACAAACTTACACGGACTCACTGTACAGCCTATACGCAAGTAGCCAGAGGTTTAAAGTTTGTGAAGGTTTTGCAAAAGAAAATCTTCCCCAAACTCTTCCGTGCTTAGTTGTGTGCAGCTGAATTTAAAATGATTCATGAATGTAAATGCAAATTAATTCACCACAAATTTTCTCTATAAGGAATAAACACAAAACTACAAATAATGAACCAACATTACTGTGTGAGCATGCACTGTACTCTCACCTTACTATCGAAAGTCTTGTGTCCGACTTTAAAGTGGACCAAGGGACTGGGATCACTGGTGACTTTCTTTGCAGACTAGAGAGAGAGAGAGAGTGACAAGCATGAGTTTCTATGACTGTCATCAAATTACATTATCTTTCATATTAAATGTCAACAGAATGTAGAAAACAACCACAAAATCAAAAAGAAAAAAGAAAAAAGTTGCCTATTCAGAGCCGACATGAATGCTTGGTCCCAGGTTGCAATTTTGCCAGTTTCTTGCCTAACTGTACTTACTGAACTTTAAGTTTTTGTATCTACAATCAATATATAATACACAGTAGCCATTTCAGCCTTAAATGAAGAAACTTGGTGATTTGGAATAACCTGGTACTTGGGCCATCAAATTATCAAATTTTTGTAATTGTCCACAAGACACACAGCTCTCCGTTTCACATTTTATCACACTCTGTTGTTTTTCATGTGATGCAGTCACAAGACTGGTTCAAATCAGGGGATCTGTGCGATGCATAATTTCATTTCCCTATTTCCCCAGCACATGAAAG
>JAOVYU010000029.1:10583690-10597444 GCA_025674565.1 Synodontis membranacea
ATAGATATATATATACACACACACACACATACATACATACATACACACACACACACACAGGTTTGCTGATTGTAATTCCCACAGTCAATGCAAAATGCACATTGCAGAATGCTTTCCTGCATTACTTCCCACAAACATGGCAGCAACTGCATACCTCTCCTCTGGGACATAAATACAGCTACGGATCTGCAAGTACCAACACGCATCTCTTATTTAGCAACTCTACTGACCATTTATGACGATAACACTGCTACTCTGATACTTTTCTTACCAAAGTCATGTCTTACCATTTAAATAGTAGTATAGTAAAGGATTACAGATATATTATAAATATACAATACTTTTATATTATCAATATTTTATAGTTATATTATAAATATATGAATAGATTGTCTTATATTCAATGTGTATCTGTGATAAACTTTAGTTTTAGCAGATTAGTTTAGGTCATAAGCTAAAGCACCTTGGTTAAGTCTAAGATCATAGGAGCACTTCTCTCTGAGCGATGAGATTGACAGATTGAAAGAGGAGACATCGTGTCCAACTCTTTTCAAATTTCCGAGGGAGCGTCTTATATAAAGATTTGCGTGATTGATATTAGCAGCTTAATTAACTAAACCATAATCCGGAATCTAAATGGCTCCCTGCACGAGTGCACTATATTTAGTAGGAATACTGTCCTCCACAGCCTATCTGCTGTACTATGTATACACAGCTGTTGGGCTCACGATTTAGTCCTTGGTTCAGGAACACCTCACAGTTAACGTACACGTGTTTGACTTTCCCCAGTGTAGTGCCTACACAGAAAGGGTATCTTCGGGTCACCACCTGTCTCAGGATTCACTCAGAAGGCGACGATTAAAACGCTACCCACGCTATTTCAGGACATGCAGTACCGTGCAAAAGTAATGCATAGAAATGCTGCCAAGTAAAGATGACTTCAAAAACAATCTTTCTAGAAATCGCTACATGCGGTAAATAGTAACAAACTAAAGAAACTCAATATTTGGCGTGATGACCTTTGGCTTTCTTAAATAGCAGTTCCAGGTACAGTTTGTGTAGTTTTATAAGGAAATGAGCTGCTAAGTTTCACTGAGCTTCTTGGAGAATCTTCTGGGGTTCTTCTGGAGACTTTGACTGTCGCGCTTGGTTCAGCACAACCCAGGAGCCTTCACTATGCTTTTGTCTTAGTGGTATTTTACATTTGTTGCTCAGTTTACTGACTTACATTTTTCAAATACAATTTTTTTTTTTGTTTTAAAAGCATCTAAAATGCTTTTGTACTGACTCAATAACACAGAATTCATAAAATAAATATCTATAAAAAATGTACTTTTAAAAAAAATAGTGCCTAAGACGTTTGCCCAGCACCATATAACCACCCAAACAAGTCTTTACAACCGTGGTGATACCATCTGTCTTTTCTTTTAACTGTTCAGTTACAGTAAGTCTTTGCCCATCCTGTCAGCTCGAATCTGTTTGGCCATGTTTCCTTTTGTCCATGTTCATAAAGAACTGCCTCATTCAACTCATTCGATGTTTTTTTTTTTTTTTCTTTTCTTTTCATATTCACACAATTCTTTGTAAACTCTATAGACTGCTGAGAGTGAAAATCCCAGATCACCAGATTCTGAAAAACTCAAAACCAGCCCGTCTGCCGCTAACAACCATGTCACGGTCACTGATATTTTTTCTGTTTGATGTGAACATTTACTGAAGCTCTTCATGATTTTACGACTGTGCTGCTGCACATGATTTGCTTATTGGATAATTGCGTGATTATGCATTTGTACAGCTTTTCCTGATAAAAGGGTTGTTATATGTATATACATAATATATAATATAATTATATATAAAGTCAGCTCCCCCCCCCGCACAATCAAATCCCCGTCAAATCCCCCGGTCCGCGATTTCTCTCCCACCCCCCGCCTACCCCCGCGGCGATCGCTCAGGCCGTATAAATTCCCCGGTCTAGTGAACGCTCACTTCCCCGGTCCGCGATCGATTAGCAACCCCCTCCCCCACCCCCCCCATAAGAAATCAAGGACATAATGTATAAGGGAAGCTGGGACTGTGTGACACACCAAGTAGATACTGCATCATACACCAACCTGTTTGGTTAATAGAGAAACTATGACAAGTTGTTAGACACAAATCATCCATTAATTAGTGTTTTTAATTTATCACCCAGCAAACATTTGCATTCTTTGCATCCAAAGTGGTGCTCTGCCTTTGCCATTAAATTCACATTCTGTGACTTAACATTACGCTCTTTTTATTAAGCCTCATTCCCACCCATGCCTGCAGTTATTGCTGTTTGCACCTGCCCACAATATTTTCTACTGATTTTCTTCTAATATTTTCTATTTGAATACTCTATTTAAATATAAATACATCTGTAATTTAACCCACAAGGGATAAATTACAATTTAAGCAGTTACTGAACATAAATGACTGAAAGCTGCACAAACACCATATGTACACACTAATGTTAATGAACGTTTCCTTTCTGTTTCGTGCATATCGCATATCGGACGACCTGCTCCCAATTTCAATCAAATAAAAACTGGCTAATAGTCTGCATGGTGAACTCCTAACATTCCAGTAAACAAATAAAAACAAACAAAACAGAAAATAAAAACATAATGATCGTAGGTGAAAAAAAAAACCTAAGTCTAATAATGTAATGCACTAATCTTACGTAGGCAACATTTTCATTTTTTTAATGACTCACTGCATGATTATTTTTTTTTTTTTGCTTTTAACGCGCAGATCGAAAGACAATCATTGACGATGTTCTTTCATGAAACATGCTGCCATTCACAGCAACTGGGGACAAACGTGTCTTTGCTCGCAACCTAGAAACTCCTTGATGATGGCTCTTCTTAACAGTTTCATGATTAAAGACTCTGTCAGGAACTTTATGTGACATGTACAACTAGTGGTAACAAGAGGAACAGAGAACTGGTTCCGAAACCAACTCTGTAAAGCTCTCGGTGTCTTTGGCAATGAAACAAGCAGATCTGTGTGAGCGAAGACAAAACATTGCCTAAAATGACCACAAACCCAACACCTTCAAGCCCGCACACGCAGTGAAACGTTACAACAAACGTTGAACACACATCTACTTCTAATCAACATTTCCAAAATAAACTAATACTTGCTAAACCTTATTTCTTAATGACATACTCTTTCTGATTTTGAATATTCTTATCGCAGTACACACATCCAAACACAGACCAACATTGGTGCCACACCCTAATGTGAATTATAGTAGGAAAACTCCCCAGCCCTCAGGGCAGGGATGAAACAAAACACAAACACACACACAAACAATCTCCACCAAATATGGGCATGCCTGTGGCAGTCAGGCTGTTTCCACAGAGACGGCACAGAACACTGAAGAGGTTATTACTGGATGGTATTACTGGATGAACGTTAACACTAGCAGTACAGTTTGTTCGGTTTCTCTGCACACCGTACTGTACAGCAAACACTGAATGACCCAAAAACCCACAACCTCAACCACCAGAAGAGACTGACTTGTTGGTACTATGTTCATGCAAACAACAAGCACAAATGTTTCATTTCTCAGCTCACAGACCCCATTAATGAACAGGAAAGGAATCATTTCTGACCATAAAACATGCCAAATTCAATCTTTATAATGTTATTTTTATTACACTAACATGGATGGTTTGTCACCTGGCTGATTAGACACTTAGCAAGTTGCCCCATAATGATGATAAAGGCATTACTTTTACAATTCCCATCACAGTTCTCATCTCATTAGTGTTGTAGTGTTGAGACCAAGACCGGTCTCGAGACCACTTTGTTGCGGTCTTGGGCTTGTCTCGGAATTGACTTTATTTTGATTCAGTCTCGTCTCGGTGTCGGACCTCAGGCAGACACTCCAACTGAATTCCATTCAACATGTCAGATAGTTATTCAGTGATTAAATTCAGCTCTATTAGTGATAAAGATTCTATTTGCAAAGTAACAGCAAAGAAAATACAGCTGGGACAGCGTACAACTTCACCCGACACTTGGAGAGGAAGCATAAAGAAAGGCAAGTTAAGAAGCGAGCAAGCCGGTGTTAACTTGGTCTTGCCCTTGCCCTTCCTTGGTCTTTGTCTTGCCAAGAGGCAAGATTTATTGCCTTCTTGCAATGTTAGCTTGTAGTTTGATCAGTCAATTAGATTAGCTTTCTTCGGTGCCGGGGTTAAATTGAATCTTGATGATGGGAGCTGATCACACAAGAAATGTGATTTGGCACTTGAGCCTTATGGTCAGGAAGCGGATGGTATAAATAGCCTAACAGGGCTGAGACTTAAGGTTTTGCAATCCACGTAAATTTAACATAACTTTAATGTTAACAGATGTTTTAAAGCAAAGTGTTTTGGAGCTTGTTTAGAAGCACAACAGCATCACCAACAATCATGAGAAACATACATAGAATTGGTGATTAGTGATTACACAGAGTGAAACGCTCTCGAGATTTCACCTCCATTTGGTCTAGTAGTTTTTAACCCATGTCACAGATGCATCCATTACGTTGGAAATACAGGCACGGGTGTACTGAGCATAAACAAAGTGGACTATGCCCTCGAGCAGGCTTACCCCCCCCCCCAAAAACCCTTTGAAGGTGAAAAAAAAGGTAGATAGACTAAGCACACATGGTCCAATCAAAGTACACAAAAATACAAACGACAAAATGACAAGCCGAAGGGTGTTTTTTTGCATGTCATTTTTGTTCGAAAGACAGGGTTACACCTTTTCTCATTGGTAACGTGGGATAAACCCAGTACAGCATTACAGACTTAATTTTTTTTAAAAAGATGTTGAAATCCTGGCAGCTGTAAGGAAAGTGTAAGTAAGTGTCAGTGTAATAATTGCCACTGATCATTCTGATTATGGCATTAGAGTTTAGCCTCCTCTGTAACAGGTCTGACTGATCAGGATCATGGTGTGAAGTTACCACAGTCCTCTGAAGATGAAGCATTTGGTTGAAGGTGTGCATGTGCCACAGAAACCGAGCATACACTATAATGCACTATAGCATTTTAGTGTATACTCCTCATTCCAGTCACACCCTAATACCTGAGTTAACACATCCCAAAGTTAAACAGAAGCAAGTCTTAAACCAAACTACTAAGGTACTTTCATGCAGTTTTCCCCTGATGCAATATATAATATATAGCCAAAAGTAAGTGGACAGCTGACCATACAACACATATGTGGGTTTTCCCCCAACCTCTTACCATAAAGATGGAAGCATGCAATTGTCTCGAATATCTATGTACACTTAATGTTTTTGCATTAGGATTTCCCTTTACTGGAACTAAGGGGCCAAACCCGTCCCAGCACGGCAATGCCCCGGTGCACAAAGTACGCACAACAATTTGACAAAGCCAAAGCCAAAGCCCTGACCTCAACCCCAGTGGCCATCTTTGAGATAAACTGCATCTCATATGCTGACTCTGCCAAAGGCCTCTTTGCCATACACCAGTACCTTACTAGGCAAGTAGTGCCTCACCCATGGCCACACTCCAAAATCTGATGAGTGGAGGTTATTATAACAGCAAAGTAGAAATAAATCTGGGCTGGTGTAATGAAAAAGCACACAAGGGTGTGATGGTCCACAAACTATTAGCTACATAAAGCATGTCAGCTAAGGTAATTATCTAACTACCTGTAAATCTTTCTTCATATCAGGGGTACTTCCATTTGGGCCTGTATTACAGGAAGGCCAAACGATGTTATTTTCTTTGAAATTACACTAAAGATTAGGACAGCAGATAAAGCAGAATACTTCTCTAATGAGTGACCATTTAAAGACAATTTTAGATGAATTATCACTATCAAAACAGAAATAAAGCATCTGCTGAAACATGGTTTAGCCTCCCAAAGCGAGGACCAACATACAGATTTTATGAGTTTTGTGGCTTTTAAAGGTTTTTTTTTTTTAAGGGTTAATTGTTAAAGAGCTATTACGTTAGAGCTGGAACGACTGTCAGAGCTTTTTTACTTTTTATGATATTAAATTTTTTTCAAGTGCACTAGTATAATGTAAATGATGACAGGTACTAACATGTTCATGGACGTTCCACAACATTAAATGCAATTATAAATGGTTGAAAAGCATGAAATAGTATTCGTTATTATACAGTTACAAAGGAACTGAGGAATGACGCATTTCAGGAAATGCTGTTACAGAAAATCATCAGAACTTACAGCTGTGCTTGAAGTTAAAAGAACACTGTTTAAATAGGTTATTGTTTCATTTTTCAATACTTTCCTCTGCTCTGTTAGACCTTAAAAATGTGAGTGTGCATGTGTGTGTGTGTGTGTGTGTGTGTGTGTGTGTGTGCACAAGGGTTTTGCTAAGGGTTGTGTGCTAAGGGTTTGCGCTTCACAAGGATAGTAAAAAAAATTACAATTTTAGCCTTTAGGACATTTGGATGGTCCTCAAAAGAACAGTGTTTTTTTGTTGTTGTTGTTTTTTTTTTCAAATATAAATACGCTATATGAACAAAAGGTTTGTGGACACCTCACCATAACACTCCTATGTGCTCCTATGTTAAACATCCCAGTTCGGATTTAGTCCCCCTTTACTCTTATAATAAGCTCTGGAGTTTTCTGGGCAGGCGTTCCAATAGATTTTGGAGCATGTCTGTGGGAATTTGTGTCCATTCACCACATGAGCATTAGTGAGGTCAGGCTCTGATGTTGAGGTCAGGGTGAGGAGGTCTGGGGTGCAGTCGGTGTTTCAGTTCATCCCAAAGGTGTCCAGTGGGGTTGAAGTCAGAGCTCTGTGTAGACCACTCAAGATCTTTCACACCAACCTCAGTGTACCATGTTTTCAGTGAGCTTGCCCCATTGTGCACAGGACCATTGTCATGCTGGAACAGGTTTGGGCCTCTTAGTCCCAGTGAAGGGAAATTGTAATGATGCAGCATACATCATCATCCTAATTGTGTGCTTCCAACATTGTTCCAACAGTTTTGGGGAAGGACCACATACTGGTGTCATTGTCAGGTGTCCACAAACATTTGTCCATATAGTGCATGTGCGTGTGTGTGTGTGTGTGTGTGTGTGTGTGTCTTACAGGTTTTTTGAGGAAGAAAACAGATAGTGCTCCAATCAGAGGCATGTCACCCAGCAATGGCTCCATGATGACTCTCAACACCCCATGCAGCTAAAGACAAATGAAGACAGGATCAGCTAATTAATACTTACATTTACATTTGTTAAGGACTAACTTATAGCATGCCAAATACATTTCTTCCTTTTAAATAAAAATGAATTTTATTGATTAATCCACGAAAGAGGGCTTTTGTGTTCTCGAACTGGCCAGAAAGTGTTGATTAATTCTATATTATCACATTACATATCTGGCTAATGCATAACTGTTTCCATAGTAACAGCTGATCCACAAAGACTTGTAAGGTGGAAAAAAATGAATCGCAGAACATTTGTCACTTAACAGTGAAAAACATAAGCTCTAGTAAAGTGTATTTTATAATAGAGGACTCTGGTCAGTATCAGTGAAACTGTTATTTTAAGATCTCCACTGCTGGGAAAGTTTCAGGACAGAGGGATTTACGGTTCCTCAGTTTTACAATTAAAAGGTTACAATGTTTCTCTTATTAGTAGCTTAAAGAGAGATCAGTATAGCTGTTATGAAGAAAAGCAATTGTCTTGTTCCGCGGATTCTATTTGCTGAGTGTGTAGTGCGTCCTCCTCCCTGTCCTGATACATATAACAGGCTGCTCTTCAAGCTCTAGAAAGGGACTGGTAAATAAATGTAATTCAAATTGATATCAGTTTCTCTTTGCCAATGATACACTGATATACTGTTTTGAAATTGCCTGTGCTTGAGTAGTCACTGGGGAGCCATGTGCAACTCACTCTCCTACCCAGGGCTCAAAACACTGATCCAAAATGGCTTCTAGTGCTGTGATTTTTGTGCAGTACTATGTACAAATTTGGAGTTTTCCCCTAAACTATACCATGATCTGAAGGCCTGCATGATTTCAGTTTACACCCGTATCTGAACTCTGAGATCAGTGGGCAACTTTAACCATAATAAAAATATAAGCAGAGGAAATGCTAATTAATTTATTTTAATAAATAAGAATAATAATATTCTGGATCAGTCCTGGGTCCAGGCATTACATAGAGGTTTAATGAAGGTGGAAATTCATTACAAAAAAAGTTGAATCAACCCAACCCAATCTCCTTACAAAACTTGTAAGACTCCACAAAACCTCTGAAGGTGTGCTGTGGTATCTGGCACAAAGACGTCAGCAGCAGATGCTATAAGTTACGAGGCGGGGAATCCACGGATCAGACTTGTTTGTCCAGCACATCCCACAGAGCTCAATCAAATTGAGACATGGGGGAATTTGGAAGTTAAGTAAATTTCTTGAACTATTTGTCTAAGTATGCCAGGACCCAAGATTTCCCAGCAGATCCATGCCCAGGGCATCTGATTCACACTTGGGTGCCCCTGTTGCCAGTTCAAAAATTGTCAGTGCAATGTTTTTTTCCCCTTGGACTACTTTTGATAGGTACTAACCACTGCATACCGGAAAGCTCCCACAAGACCTGATGTTTTCCAGATGCTTCGACCAAGTCATCTAGCGATCACAATTTGGCCCTTGTCAAAGTTGCTCAGATCCTTATGCCTGTCCATTTTTCCTGACTGACCACTTGTTGCCAAAATCTGTATATCTCACCCCTTGACGGGTCCCATTATAATTAGATAATCTACGTATGTTATTCACGTCACCTGTCAGTGGTTTTAACGTCATAGCTGATCACGGTCTATACAGACACATGCAGATGCATGCACACACAAACACATATATACACGTATATACACAGAGGACTTGGACTAATGTATGATTTTTACCTGGATGCTGTTGATGCCTGCTCGGCAGTAGTATTTCTTAATCTCCACATCAATCTCCGTGTTCCCAACAAAGCTAAGCAAATACACAAAATTTACATAAAACGTATCAGTCAAAAGTCTGGATAGATCTTCTAATTCAATGTTTTTTCTTAATTTTTCTTATTTTCTACATTGTAGAACAATTGCTGTAGGCATTGAGACATTCAAAGTGATATGCAATAACACATACATAACTATGTAGTAAGCAAAGTGTCCACAAAGCAAAATATTTTATATGTTAGTTTCTTCAAAGTAGCCACCGCTTGCTTTGATGAAAGCCACACTCTTGGCATTCACTCAACTAACTTCGTAAGGTAGTCACCTGGAATGGTTTTCCAACAGTCTTGAAGGAGTTCCCATACATGCTGAGCACTTGTTGTCTGCTTTTCTATCACTCTGCAGTCCAACTCATCCCACACCATTTCGATTGGGTTTAGGTCGGGTGATTGTGAAGGGCGAGTCATTTAATGCAGCTTCACTCCTATTCTTGATGAAATAGCCCTTATATAGCCTGAAGATGTGTTCAGGATTATTGTCCTGTTGATAAACCAATGATGGTCCCACTACGTCCAAACCAGTTGCGACGGCATGTTGGCTTTGCAGAATACTATGGTAGTGATGCTGGTTAATTTTGCCTTTAATTTTGAATAAATCACCAAGAGTGTCACAAGCAAAGCAACCTCAAACCAACACGATTCCTCCTACATGCTTCACAGTGGGAACCACACACGCACAAACCATCCCTTAACCTTTTGTGCGTCTCACAAAGAAACAGCGGCTGGAATCAAAAGTCTCAAATTTGGACTCATCAGACCAAAATACATATTTCCACTCATCTATTGTCCATTCCTTTTTCTTTTTATTGGCCTCGCTCAGTGGTGGTTTCTTTGCAGCAGTTTGACCGTGAAAGCCTGATTCACACAATCTCCCCAGTTAATGTTGAGATGTGTCTGCTACTTGACCTCCGTGAAGCATTCATGTAGGCTCTATTCTGAGGGGCTGTTAATATTCAATTTCTGAGGCTGGCAACTCTAATGAACTTCTGCAGCAGAGGTAAATCTTGGTCTTCGTTTCCTGGGATGGTCCTCATGAGAGCTGGGGAGGCTGGGGACCTTAAATCATCTCAGCTCTGCTCAGTTCAGCTCACCTCGGCTCATAAAGCTAAGAAAACATGACAGTGAGCATTGTTGTTCTGTAGTGGACTCAGGAAACAGAGCAAAACTGAACAGAGATCTGGCATGATCACCCGTGTCTCTACTTTCATTTTCTTTTCATGTGTTTTTTCAGAACTAATCATGTTATCACATACCTTTTCGTGACAGAACGTTGTTTTGTAGGACAGACGGACCAGTCGTGCTGAAAGATCTTGTAATTGGTGACCCCCTGTTGTGTCACCCTTCATACTACACGACTGTCTGATGTGTGAACGGGAGTTTTGTGGTTGTGTAGCGTTAACAGTACAGCAACACGACGACTTTCAGAATCGTGTGAACAAGGAATTAGTTGGGCAGTTCTTGACAGTTCTTTACTACTGTGGTCAAATAGGGCAACTTACTGAATACCAACACCACCTTGACACAACATGATGGTCTCAAACACACCAAGAACACAAGAAATTCCACTAATTAACTTTTGACAAACAAATCAAACCTGTTCACAAGATAAAGCCAACTGTACAAAGCATCATCAAATTAAACACTGGCTACTTTGAAGACCCTAAAAATGAAATATTTTGTTTTTTCCACATAATGTGTTATTTCATAGTTTTGGTGTCTTCTTCTCTAAAGAAAAAAAAATGAGTAGGTTTGTCGACACTTTTGACTTGTACTGTACACATGAACAAACGTCTGAATAACGCTTAGACATTTAGGCACATCGCCACCAGTGTACAGTAAGACCTAAGCTCACCAGCACAGAGCATGGAAGCACTGCATGGTTAATATTGTTTTTTTGAAAGGTGCTGCTGATGTCTTGATGTTGCTGTTTAGTAAATCATGCATCTCACCTGATTTGCAGGTCCATGATAATCTGTCGTTTGTCTACATTCTCAGTGTAAACCTTCACTCCATTCACTCTGAGGGCCTGCAGACAGAATAAAAATGAAAGAGCAAGTGAATGACATGGAGAAAGACACATAGATTGACAAATAACACAAGTATCATCAACTGGTAAAGCAATGCAACAGATCAAAATTCTGTGTCCCTGATTTTGCATCTTGAATTTTACTAATTTTTTATACAGGTGCATTTGTGCATCTTAAGCTAGGCTGTATGAGCTATAGTATGTTTCCTACCTAGTCCTGGTGCTCACATGCACTGCACATTTTATTCCCAACATCCCTGACCCAACTGAGCTAAATTAAACAGTCACTCACTCACAGCCACTGCAGTTCCTGCAGGGAAAATACTACATAGATGAATATTTCTGGAGCAGGACTGGAAAATACTGGCCAATGTACTTCAATTAAAGCTGTACTAAAACTGTGCTTTTATCAATATATAAAAATTTTTTTTTTACAGAAAGCGAAACAGGTGATTAAACAAAAAGACCTGCATTTCTATTATAATAGGATGACTTGAATTTGCACGTGAGTGCGCGAGTATGAAGAGGATTCTATAAGCATACATATAGATATAACATTCTCCAACACATATTAAGCAGACATCTTTGAAAAAAAAATGTTTAAATTGGTAACCCAGGTGAACTGTTTCAGGGTAAGAAGCAATTATTAGAATCATATTTTTGGTTTTCAGAGCTGGACATTTGCGTGAAGTGAGTAGGTGTATAGAGACCTTGTCTCCCATGTCAATCTTGGAAAAGCAGAAGGAGCTGAGGTGGGCATTGGCTCCTTTGACGGCTGGCTCGATGGTCTCACGGAAGAGTTTGTCAACAAATTGGCATATATATGGCCACATCTGTTGAACTGTCTGAAGAAGATAAAAGAAAAAGGGGCAAAAGTAGGAAGGTGTGTGCATATATATAGAGAGAGAAAGAGAGAGAGAGAGAGAGAGAGAGAGAGAGAGAGAGAGAGAGAGAGAGAGAGTTAAATTGCTAAATAATGGATGTAGATTGATTTCAGCCCAGTCGGCTAAAAAAACACATTTGTTTGTATGCATCTGTCTGTGAGAAGGTGCGTTTACTGATCTCTGTATACATTTGAAAACTTTTTCTTTTTTTTTTTTTAATACTTTTTATTAAAAAACTTTTATAATATAACTTTTTAAAATACTTTTTTTAATAGCCAAATAATTTTATTTTGGTTCATGAGGTAGTTAGCTGTGCACTTCATGTTGCAGTTTATACTAAATAAATTTTTCAATATTACACTTTCAGAATAACTGCCACCTTCATAGTGCTTTTAGTCACAGTATATAGTAATACAAGATTCTTATCCTCTTTGAATTTTTATTGTAAATCTATAATCATTTGAAGGACTGGATATACCTTTCCTAACAGTGCAGTGAAGTCTACGTATAGCCCATATGTTCAAGATGAGATCCATAATAGACTACTTAGTAAATCTGCTTTATTATTTTTTTTTTATTTGTTTTATTTAACTTTATTAATCACTGGAAATACGATGTGCGTCTATTAAGTTAAGAGACTGATACTGTAATTCAATTTTAATGAATAAAACCTATTCAATTACTTTCCCTTTCAATATTTTCCCCTTCTGCAACCACACACTGATACATTCTGGTCTTCCACTGATCAAAGCAGTGCAGTAGCTCTTCTTCCGTTAGCCGTCTCAGAAACTCTGTCGTGTTCCTCTTCATTTCTGGAACAGACTTGAAACGAGCTCCTTGAGTGCAGAATTTGAATTTAGGGAAAAGAAAAAAGTCGCAAAAGTAGTGCCGTATATGCTGGCGCATTGTCCTGATGAAGAAGGAAACCATTAACCCACAGCTGTGGCTTTTTTTTCTCATCCTTTCTCACAAAGCTTCAAGAACCTTTATGTAATAGAGTTGGTTTACTGTTACTGACCCAGATTTCCATAACTACACCCAATCAACTTGGCCTTGAACTTGGACTTATCAAATAAACCAATCACGGTTGACCTCAATGCATAAAATCATGCGGATAAAGGTCAAGAGATCCAGGTAATGTTCACGTCAAACATCAGAATGAGGAGAAATTTCACTGCCTTTTGACATGGCTGTTGATGACAGACTCTAAAGACTTTCCACAGAGTGGTGCGTGGGGGAAAAATGTCCAGTAAGTGCCAGTTCTGAGGGTGGAAATGCCTTCTTGATGAGAGAGGTCAAAAGAAAATGGCCTTACTGGTTTGAGCAGACAGGAGGGCTGTGGTGAGTAGAAAAGCATGCAGAAACTTGAAGTGGGTGGGCTACAACAGCAGAAGACCACATCAGGTTTCACTGTTGTCAACCAAAAACAGCAATCTGAGGCTTCAGTGGGTACAGGTTAAACAAAACTGGACAGTCATCATCTTTTCTAATATTCACCTGTCTAGTTTTGGTGAGCCTATGTCTCAGATTCATGTTCATAGTTGACAGAAGTGGGACCCAGTGTGGTCTTCTGTTGTTGTTAAATGGCAGTAAAATACTCTACAGATGTTGTTTGTGAAAACCATATGAGATAAGCAGGTTCTGAAAAATGTATCCAGCCCATCTGGCACCATAAACATACCATGGTTAAACTCACTGAGATCATATTTAACAGGAAACCCTGGACCCCTAAAGTAGCCAGTGAGCAGAGGTGGACAAAGTACTCACATGCATTACTTAAGTGAAAGTACAGATACCACTGGTCAAATGTTACTCCAATACAAGTGAAAGTC
>JAOVYU010000029.1:10954564-10964983 GCA_025674565.1 Synodontis membranacea
TTGAATTGAATTGAATTGAATTGAATAGATAGCAGTGTTGTAACCTGACTTAAGCCATTTGACCCTTCCACTCCCACATAACACTGTGATCTGAGTCAGGAAGTAGCATAAGGGCACATCACTAATGTTAGTATTAGAAAACCAACTGAATAGTAACATTACCACCGTTGGCTGAGCCTGAATGAGTTTGATCAGCTCCTGCGGCGTACATTTATTAAATTTTTTTTTTACTGATATAGGCGAATGTAAAGTCCCTTACTCAGGCTGCACAGAAAGAAGTGCTATGATGTTAGTAAAAAGTTTGTTTTACTAAGATTTTATGCATATGGTGGTGGGTTCTTTGGACAGTTTTCCATATATTCTACATAAATGGATAGTTTTCACTTTTTCACTTTATTATAGTGCTTACAGTATCGCAATATATAGCAACATATTGAATCATGGCCCCTGCATCGTGATACGTATCACCAGATTGTTGCCAATGCACAGCCCTGTTAAGTGTCCAGTATATGATTCAATTTCCAAATATCATACAGTATCTAATAAGTCCCTGTTGGGCTGCATGTTTTTATACCTCTAACAAACGCCATACAGCTTTACCAGATTAAAGTCTGTCCTGACTGCACCTGTGTGGGTGAAAACAGGATAAAAACAGCAAACTGAGTAGCCATACTTCAGGATTCCAGGAGCTGGAAATCAGTGATTTGGGGAGAATATTTAAATGAGCATATATACATGTAAATAAGCACATTAAATAATTAAAACCATCATCAGGAGCCTAGAACTGGAGTTATGTGACCCATTAACTCTTTAAACATTCAACCTTTTTTTCTTTTTCTTTTTATTCATTCTCATACGTGCAATCATTGCAGATTCTAAAACTAACGTACTAAACTGTGTTTGCGTGTGCTTTTGTGCCAGTCGCAGTTAGCAGAAGAGATCACCTATGAGACTCTGAAGAAGGCCATTGGTAAGAAGTTCTACATTTACTTACCCTTTAAGTCTGTACATTTATTTATGATTAGGTGTATAGATTTGTGTATGTGTCTGTTGTGCATTGTTTTTTTGTCCCCTACCCGCTGTGTCCCAGACACCACCGGTTTGGAAGAGCAGGAGAGAGAGAAGAGGAGGCAGGTGATGGAGAAATTCCAGAAAGCTCCCTTTGAAGAGATTGCAGCCCACTGCGAATCAAAGGTACCAATGTGTGTGTGTGTGTGTGTGTGTGTGTGTGTGTGTGTGTGTGTGTGTGTGTGTTAGACTTCAGAAAGTCTTGGTTGCTCATAAGTACTCTTTGTGAATTATCCCACAGCTAAAGGGTCACACCATGGCATCTGTATTATTCCTGTTTAGGATGGAATGGGTTTACATTACAAAAAAAAAAAAAAACCAGAAAGTAGAAGCAGAATCTTGAAGGTTGTCAGAATTAAGTGTATTAATTACTGAAGTGCTCGATTCTTTTGAGGGTGTAAACAAGCTCTGTCTCTGTGTCACTGTGTTTAGGCTAACATGCTGCATGATCGTCTGGCTCAGATCTTTGAACTGACTATACGGTGAGTCCCATTCTAACTGAGTCTTAAGTAAGGCCATAAAACAGGACAGGGCATGCTATTGTAGGAAACTTATATTTGACTTATGAAATAATTGATTAAGAATAAATAAATGATAGGCTATGTTCTCATTACCAGCCTGAAGTGACTCAAATCTGATTTTTTTTTCCTTAATATGAGACAGATCTGATCTTTTCAGGGCTGTTTGGACATAGAAATCCGATCTGTTCAAATCAGAGTTGAGTCACTTTCATATGTGGTCCTGGAATCGGGTACATGGTCCGAATCGTGGCCATGTGACCTGAATGAGAATGGTTCGATTGTTGCTTATTGTACCAGCAATAATATGATCCAATAAAATGCAGTGCATTTGCTACTAGCATGCCCATTTTGTCGGTTTTGAAACCATGAGTCGTCACACATATATGACGTTTTTGTTGCTGGTGATGCAGATGATTCCGTGCAAAAACATATCAATGTGCAAATGTGTGCCGTTTCGAAGGACAGATTCTACATCCTCATTACAGTTAGATACTGTACAGGTCACTTGTAATTGTGAATGTGAACCACCTTATGGCTTGTAATTTGAATGTAGCCTTTGATACATCTTCTACATTCTAGATATTCTCAGTGGCTACGATGTCAGTTTTGCAGTGCTGTTACATTTAACGTTGTGGAGCATCCACGAAAAATGACTTCATTCACCTATCATTTTTCCCTTTTTTTTTAAAGTTAATGATTAAAAATAAAACAGCTTGTCGTGTTACTGAGAATCTAGAATGCATGAAGTCCTCCTCCTGAAGACTCTCCTGTAGCAAAAAAAACTTACTGACCCTTTCAAAGCGCTGAAACGCCAGACTTCATATATGATAATAAATGTGTCCTTACAAAAAATTTCGAAATATGAACAAATGCATTTTCCTTTTATCAAAAAACTTTTTTTTATCTGTTTATTATTAGGCTTAGATTATGTCGATTGTCCATCATTCAAGTCCCTGTGAACGAGCTGTTACTATAGAAATGATAACGTATTAGAACTACACCACTCACTTACGAGTTCACAACAGAAAAGCATTTGTCCTAATATCCAGAGATGGCGAGGTTGAATCCCGATGAAGCAATGGCCATCTGTGGCCAGGAACTCAGGTGAGCAAAATTGGCCTATGCTCTTAGATAGGGAGTGGAGGCATACTCTCTGTCCCCTGTCAATCACAGTGACACTAGCCAGTCATTTCGTATGATGGCGAGAGCTGTCTGGGTGAGGATTAGCCATAGCTAAATTAGGGAGCACTCTTGCCTGCAGTACTGTCTGAGCAGTGCTAGTGCAGAAAATTAATCAACATCTTTGATTAGACCTCAGCAGCAATGTGCTAAAATGCAAGCGAATAAATTGTTAATGAAAAATTCCTGTTCTGTATTGTGATCACTAGATCTGCTTGCAAACTTAGATGTGATTGGTCTGTCTTTCTGTGTGTCTCTTCGCAGGCCACCCCCGAGTCCCTCGGGCACAGTGACAGTGACTTCAGGCCACGCCCAGTACCAGTCTGTGCCTGTCTATGAGATGAAGTTTCCTGACCTCTGTGTCTACTGAACCAGAAGCTTAAATCACAGTCACGCCCCTTTAACCTTCACCCTGAACCAGATCACAATCACTCTCCCTTCATCCTAATTGTGCACTTTTACATGTTAAGCATTCTCCTTTAAGCAGACCGGCACTGTAACCTTTGACCCCAAAAATGTATTTCATCTGAAGCACCAATCGGGCACTTGCTTCTAAAGGGTTAGACTTAAATTCAAACTAAGAAATCAGTTATCCCAACTACTTTCAATCATTATGTCATTATATACTAATCACGTAGGGTATGATGACATATGGTGTGTGTGTGTGTGTGTGTGTGTGTGTGTGAATAACTCTATTGGTTCAGAGGCCTTTGTCTCTTTGTGAATCACAGACTTGAAAAACAAATGTTTACATGACATAGAATTACTCTGAAATGTGCCCCTGAGAATTTATACATGATGTTAGCATGATGGAATCTACATTCAGTCTGAACGTAGGACTGTTTGAGCCTCAGTAGGACATGACTCTCGGAGTAAATGCTCAATCCCAATCCCTGTACTTGCCACAAGTTGCTCTGAGCACCTCATAATCAGGCACCTCATACAGATCAGTGGTTTCTGGGCTAGAAGAACTTCAAGCCTTTCTTTATTTGTCCCATTTCAAAAAACACTTGAGCCAGCTCTTTATTGCACCGTGATTACTGAGCCCTGAATTGTGAGATGGGTGAATGTATCAATTCAAAAACATATCCATGCAATTTATTACGTATAATCTTGTTATATATGAATACAAAGTTTGTTGCTTTTTTTTTTTTGTTTGGGTTTTTTTTTTTTTTTTGGGCTAGATGCGCATTTTAGAGATGCGAATAATGGCACAAACTGTGATCGTGACATCCATGTCACCAAAGACCATGACCCCCCAAACACACATTCACGATGGCTAGTCGCACTTTCTAATCAAAGTGCTCGTGTAGAATTATTCTGAAACATTTGGACCGTGGTTTTTCCTGCGCATTTGTGTCGATCGCATTGTGATGTTGAAAAATGCTGAAAGTTAGCAGCTTTAGACTGCAAGAAAATAGCACTCTTCTATATTCTTATAGATATACTTGTATAACATGAGGATAAAAGGTTCGAAATCTAAAACAAGTTTCTTAGCCACTTTATTCTTCTAGCTAACAAGAGTAGAATGTCAAAGCTTCAAATGTGACTGTTAAGAGCTTAAATACTATGCTGTAACTCTCTGAAATCTTATGCTGTATATGTATGCCTCAGTGAGATTTTTCTTTTTTTAATCCACTGCCATTATCACGCATTTAGTTTTTGGGAACTCGTATGCCTATGTGGTCGTGTAATAGGGATTAGGAGTTTTAAGCGGAATTTGTAGAGTCAACACTTAATGCTGTCAGTGGTGTCTGAGTAGCCTAATACAGATCATCTTAAATCTTGCTCTTCTGGTATGTGGCTTCGCAAATGAGCCATCTGTGTAAATGAGCAGTGTTATGAAAGCTGTTCTCACCCAAATTAGACCGGAAATTAGCCAGAAAAGCTGCTTGTGTTGGCTGAATTTTGCAGCGCCGAAGGATTCAGGATGGTTTTATCGTGTGGCGCAAGTCATCATACATTTTACCTAATTAAAATTAATTACGTTTGATCCTACTACAGGGACCAAACCCAAAAAAGAAAATGTGTGATGTCAACGGTTGGAAAAAGAATAAGAGCTGTCAGGTGAAATAAATTGTTGTGAAGAAGACTATTTGTGCAGCTGTAAGTGCAGCAGTTGGTTTGTTGGCGTTTTGTTCGTGTGAAGATTTTGTTGCGAGGGATTTTGGACAGGATCAAGGAAGGTGACCTGAGTGGAGCCTCACTGTGACCTGAACTGGAATCAAAATGATCTTTGTTTATGTCTTTGGGTGAAGTCCTCTGTGAATCCCATATTCATAAACTCTGTTAAATGTAAGGAAAAGTCCGGTAAAATATTTTAGCCCTGTCTGATTTTTCACAAGGTGTCGAATTAATTTCTATAACAGCAGCTCTATCTATAGTGCCGGATGTAATTCAATAACAGGTACATATTCATACTGGTTTTCTAATAAGTTATCGGTTCTGTAGTAACAGCTGGAGACTTGTATGGCCGGCACTTCACAGAGTCTAATAGAAGGATTAATTTATTTATTTTAAACAGATGCATCATTGGTAATGCATAGCATTCTCTAAGGACAGTTATGGAAAAAAGTGTCCAGTGTAAAAGTGCGTTTTCCTTCACAGGAGAGAGCGTGAAGGACTGTTTGCACTTTCCATTTTCTTGTTAACATGACAGACTGGAGTTTGTCTGAGAGACTGTTGAGGGAAAGACTTGGAACATTAAATGCCACTATAAACTAATAAAATAGTAAGAAGTCCTTTAATACATTATAGTATGGGAGGAATAACATTTCATGTTCACGTGCACTGATATATCCTTGTCTTTTCAGATTTTGATAGAACGGCAAAACAGAAGTGTGTAAAATGCATATGTCCTTGCTCATTCCTACAGAATCATTTAGGTATTTCTGATTAGGAATTAATTGTAATAATTTATTGGAACCGTGCTCTGAAAAGTTGATTAAGAAAACCCAAAGACATGCGTGCAGATTGGTAATGATGAGTGAATATGGGCTTCACAGAAAGTGTAATGGATTGTGTTGATGGTTTATGATGACTCACTGACCTGTGTGTTTTGGTTCTCAGTCCACTGGACTGCATGCACACCATTTTGTGGTTTGTGTTTTCCCTCATGTATACACACAAAGGGATTAGAATTATCCCCCCCCCCCCCCGCCGGACACACGCAAACACAGCTGTAGTGATCACAGTTCAGTTGTCTCCATATTTATACATCCATCCATCAACAAGTTTTAGTCCTCTTCTGGATGATATTTTACTTTAGTCACCTTAGATCTTAACGGTCACTCGGTTGATTACTCGCAAAATGTCAGATCTGAATATTACCGTAGATTAAAAATACAGGCAAGATTTTTTGTCACATTGTGGATAGTAGGTCAGTAGTTGAAAATCTGACATTTTTTACTTTTACTTTTGCATCTTTTTTTAAAAAATGCAAAAAAGTGAATCATGAATGCCAAAAAAAAAAAGCATCATTTTGATCTTTGTTTACTGCACCTTTCACACCAGATTTGCACCTTTCTGACCCATTGACGTTCTCAGTACCAGTGATCTGTTAAAGGAGTGAAAACCCAAACTAATAATATGCCGTAATGAGAACCACTACACACATGGACAGGATGAGTGGAACATGGTGCA
This sequence comes from Synodontis membranacea, assembly GCA_025674565.1. Taxonomy (NCBI): domain Eukaryota; kingdom Metazoa; phylum Chordata; class Actinopteri; order Siluriformes; family Mochokidae; genus Synodontis; species Synodontis membranacea. Next base: position 10,960,975 of record JAOVYU010000029.1, read on the forward strand.
AACTGTAGCTATGACTTTGTGTATGTAGGGAAAAGTGCAGGAGTGTGCCAGAGGCTGTTATCGATCCGATTCTCCGGTTGAGTGACTGACGTTGACCAGGTCAGTTTTTGATAGAAAGCCCACATTCTTACTACACAGGAAACGAGCTCATGGCCATTAGGCACTCTTGACCTTTTTTGGGGTAATATGCTGCATTACAGCCTGTTGCTTAGCTTTCCTTCTGCTTAATGACCTAATAGAAAGAGACCTTAATTATACGCAGATGTATTTAAATGTTATAGTCTGCATTAATGCTCTATTTTGTAAAATTAGTGCAATATATTTTTGTCTCAATAGGAAAAGTGTAATTTCTCATGTGCAGTAGTAACAATGCCGTGTCTGTGGGTGTGTAGAGGTTGACTCACACTCTTGCATGCTGGTCTTTTATATTATTATAATCACTAGGCAGTCGGAGAACAGGGGTAAAGAAAAGCTATTCTTATAATTGCAGTGGCAAGAACATTGCTGTTATCTTCGACAGTATAACAACTGTTGAGCCAACAGTGTATTGTTGTGGGGTTTTTTTTTTTTTTTCTTTCCACTGTACTGGTACTTGAATCTTGAATAGTCACTTAGTTGTAGTACTGTTTTAACTTGTCGTTTTGCATCTATGCTTGTACGTGCACTTTTACATCGTTACCTATATCACTGCGTTCTTGATGGCATTGAGCAGTCAGTGGGACCACCGAATGACCACTCACTCTTTATTCTGATGGACAACCTTGAGTGTTCAGTATGGTGACCTGTGTGTGTGTGTGTGTGTGTGTGTGTGTGTGTGTGTGTGTGTGTGTGAGAGTGAGAGAGAGAGAGAGAGAGAGAGAGATGATAAGCAATGCAGTCTACAATATGTATAGTCGCAATCACCAGCTATGACATTCACATTTCAATATTAATGTCTATTTGTTTAAAAAACAGCAACAAAACCACTAAGGCGCTTTAAACTTTGCCAAACCTTTGTCTAGCAGGACGATCGATGTTCAACCACTTTCCTGTACACAGCAAGATCAAACGATATCAATAAAGATTTTATATTCAAAGCAGAGCCACCTTATTAAGTGTGATTTTATTAAGACATTGTCTGTGTGAGAACTTAGATTTAAAAAAAGGAACACATTTAATATGAATACATAATTTAATAAAGCTTAAGTTCAATCATGCTTTCTCTTTCCATGCTAAAGCTTTTTGCCTGAGCTTCAGTTAAAATGGTTAGAATAATATAAAAACAAGTTCTGTTTAGTTCTTCTAGTGATTAGTTGACAGAAGAAATATACCAGGGGAAATAGGCATGCCTATATACAGTAGTCTTAATTTGCCTTAAAGAACGCCTTGCATTTGAATTTCACATCTTTTCAGAATTTATTTTCTTTGAGGATTTTACAGTATATAATTATACTTGTTTTGGAAACTCATCACACTCTTGATACAGATTCACTTTTATGAAGTAGGAGTTTGTGTTTAACTGAGGCCATTGTTATATGTTGAGCTAGAATACACTGAGACTTGTTGATATGGGGAAATATAACATACTGGACAATAGCAAATATTCCTGAAGGTAAAAACATCTCCTCTATGCAAATCACTGTGCCATTAACACTTTAATGCGCTCAGATGGTGTGGAATTTTAGTGACGTCTTGTCTTTTACTTGCTATAAGGATGTATAAACGTCTATCAATATTGTTCATGTGGTGCCCCAGATGTGCATTTCACCACACTACAGCCATTTATAAGCTTTAGGATGTGATTTTGACTCCTATTTCTAGATTTCTTCATCTTCTCTTCTTCCTCATTCCTCTTCTTCTTTTCCTTCTTCTTCTTCTTCCTCTTCCTCCTCTTTGTCCTGCTCGGCTTCTGGTTTTCCTGCATCCTTACCCTCTTGCTCTTTGGCTCCCCCTGCTGGCTTGGTATATCCAGGTTTCCCATAAGTTTGTAGATCTGATTTGGTGGTTTCTGAACTCTCCTGGCTGGAGTCAGCATCGGTGGGGCGTGCTGGTGGGTGTGCTGGTGGGCGTGGTGTGCGCATGCAGACGGGTCTGGGACCAGAACACTGGGAGGTGACCAAATGGTTGAAATGAGATGTTGCCATGCACTCAGCCGTAATACCATCACACACACAGTGCAGTCGATCACACACACTTACTCCCAGACCTGAATCAGAGAAACAAGACAGATTAGGTTAAGTTACTCAACTTGAAGAGTTTAACTTGTCTTGCTACCTTAACTTGGGGCAAGACAATGCACATGCCAACTCCTAAGCTTATGTCAGTGTGCTCTCCCAACAGCTCAGGTACTTTTTCAGTTTGCATTTGCAGAGCTGTATGCACAGGGTGGAGTGTGCAAAAGCAAAGACGTGTCTCAGTTATGCTCAATTTTGACCTTGAACTGAAGCCTGTGTTTCCTGTATCCAGTACTGACTCAAGTTAACAGCAATAGGATGTCCAGTGCCACTATCTGACAGTTTGTTTTAACCATGACATTTTTCCCTAAAACACATTTTGGACAATGAAATACTGTAGACTCATAAAAATATGAAATGACATTTAATGGAAATATTAAATATATACAGTAGATATACAGTATATATATAGATATGATTTAGTGAATCATTCTCTGCATTTCTTTTTATTATTTATTTTTTAAAATTTGGAAATACAGGGCATTGTAATCAGAGATTATATTTATCCATTGACTCAGTTTTATATGCCACATTATTATATGGTCATATAATATGATTATTATAATAGGTTCAATAACTCCATCTAGGCATGCTTTCAGTTACCAATACAAATAAACCGTAGGCAGAAAAGAGTGCAAAGTAACCAAAACACTGGCACGATTCATTCATTATACAACTCAAAATAATGAAAGCATGAAAAAGTTAAGTTGCTTATTCTAGAAATAGAGGTGACATTATGTGTATGACCCAACTTTTGAAACCACAGTTTATCTATTGCCAGAGGTTATGTTGTGTATATCAATCATTATAAGCCCAGTAAGGCACCTGTATCACTTCTGGCCACAAAGTAACAACCATGCTCACTGTGTTTACTTTCTATTGCCATAGAGATATTTGTGGCATAAATTTGTCATGTTCTGTCTGGAAAAATGTCTATCAAGAGGGCTGACGTAAGGCCAGACAGGTTTCCATTAAACAGGTTCTCATTAATGCAGAATAGGATCAGGGTTATGATGAGGACCGGATTAAAGAAAAGTGTTTTATAATGTACTCTCAGTGAGGACTTTTTAAGGAACACTTTGACACCTACTCATTCATGCAGTTATTTAATCAGCCAATCATGTGGCAGCAGAGCAAATTCATAAAATCATGCAGCTCTATCCAGTAGCATTGGGCAATGTTCACATCAACCTTCAGAATGGGGGGGGGGGTGATCTCAGTGATTTTGACCGTGGCATGATTGTTGCAACCAGATGACTGCTGATCTCCTGGGATTTTCACACACGAGTCCCTAGAGTTTACTCAGAATGGTGTAATAAAGGAAAAACATCCAGTGAGTGGTGAATGAAATGCCTTGTTGATGAGAGAGGTCAATGGAAAATGGCAAGCCTGGTTCGAGCCAGCAAAAAGGCTATCACAATTATAATTGTGGTGAGGGGAAAAGCATCTCTTAATGTACAAGTCGAACCTTGCAGTGGGTGGGCTACAAAAGTATAAGACCATGTCAGGTTCCACTTGTTTCAGCCAATAATATGAAGCTGAGGCTGTGCCCTATCCAGTATTAGTATAGTGTTCCTAATAAAGTCTTCAGTGTGTGTATCATTTATATTTCTGTAAGATTAATAAAACTCACATTGCGGTTTGCCGTTGTGGCAGTTGATGTGAATGTTGAGTTTCCTGTCTCTCCTGCAGCCCAACAATGTGAGCTGCTGCAGACAACACTGATGACGAAAGCAGCACCTAAAGACAAGCATAAAATGTGATCGTGTAGGTTCGTTCGGTGTACAAGTTGGTGG
>JAOVYU010000029.1:10982405-10992535 GCA_025674565.1 Synodontis membranacea
AATGCAAAAAGTCATGCAGATAGAGGTGAAGTGCTTCAGTTTATGTTCACATCAAACAGCAGACTGGGAAAAAGTTCAATCTCTGTGACTGTGACTTAGATGTTATGGTATCAGAATATTTCAGAAATTGCTGATTTCCTGGGATTTTCACACAGAACAGTTTCTAACGTTTATACAGACAAACAACATTGAGTGAGCAACAGTTCCTTGGGTGGAAATGCCTTGTTGAAAGAGAGGACAGAGGAAAATTACCAGATAGGTTTGAGCTGCCAGGAAGGTTATTGTAACTCATATAATAACTCTTTTCTTTGGTGAGAAGAAACACCTCTCAGCATGCACAAAACACTGAAAATATTCTGAACTAGTAATATTATTTCTTTTCCTTCACCCATCTATCTTACCACATCACATGGCATAATACAGCGCTGGTGTTACTCTAGCAATATGCTAAAAAAAGAAAAAAAAAAGGGTATATATTAGAGCACATGCCTCTTCGAGAATTAATATACTAGACAAAACCAAACCTAGCAAGGTTTAAATCTAAAATAGAAAACACTATTCCAACCATTTTCTGAATATTTTTATTTAACCCTTTAATGTATTGTATTGAGTTTTACTGTAAATGGAAATCTTGACCGTTTAGTGTATAATAATTTTTAAAATAAATAACAAATGTAACTTATTATTTTTGCCCCCAAATGAATAAAAATGTAAAAAAAAAAAAAAATTGCTTTTTTCTTGGTGTGTGTGTGTGTTTTTTTTGTTCGTTTGCTTTGTTTGTTTTGTTTTTTCAACGATTTTCTCTGTATTAAAATACCTCCACCAGAGTTAGACATTTTTGAACAACATCTGTATAGCATGCAGAGGATTTTCTAGATCCTTTCCACCACAAGTTACACAACTTACTCTACCCACTGGGTAATTGGCACTCTATAGTAATAGTATATAGCAGCGCAAAAACAAAACATGGGAAAATTACACTGTAGTAGGTGTGAAGAATGAAAAACTACAGAACTGATTACAGATGATGTGAAGATAAATGTATCTTTCTTACCTGAGATGCTTACACCTGCAGCAAACAGAAATGAAGTCAAGAAAGAAGTGAAGACCTTATCTTATAGCACAAAGCATGTGTGTTTTAAGGTGGGTCAGAGTAACAAAGGGGCATTTAGGGCAACTGCAGAGGTCAAAGGGCAGGGCAAATGCCATAGCAACAGGGCTGCTGCAGCTACCTGCACACATAAAGAGAGTGTGTTTCAAGTCACATAACTGATCCGCCTTGTGTGCTAGAAGTTTGTGATTATACACTTACTTTTAGCCATGACAATAAATTATTTGTGTTCACTCTGTCCCCCCTCCCACACACAGACACTCAGAGCATGAGCAACAGGCTATACTGACATACAGTATCAGTCTTGTGTGTCTGTATATCATGTTTGGTTATGTGATTGTGTGTATGAATGTATGTATATGTGTGTGTGTGTGTGTGTGTGTGTGTGTGTGTGTGTGCAGGAAGTAGGTTCAATGGGGTGTGCAGGCTGATAATGGCCCTTTGTGTTCATCAGGCCCCCCACTCACAGCAGCACACAGTTACATTTTCACATACTCAACCCGTGAACAAAAGTTAAAACTTGCTTGCATTTGTGGGATTTTTTTTCCTCAGATGTTCCTGTGTTTCTGATCTGTGTTTTGCTGGGGTTATTTATTAAAGTGTGTTCTTCCATTGAGTGGTAATAACCACTTGATCATGATAAGGAATGTAATGGTATGAAAAATTGCAAGTAACAAAACAACCTGGTATCACCATTTTCAATTATGTGAATTGCGCACCTCTTTCAAAAAGTTAAAGATTTTCAAAAAGTCTTTTAATAAGTCACACTGTTACATCCTCATTAGATGAACGTGTTTTGCATTAAACGACGACACCAACGCAAGCCTTTTTTGCACCGTGCAATTTTTACTATCTGTTCACTGGTATACAGGAGACATTCAGCGCACACTGCGCATGTGCAATAGAACAGAGAACCAGTACGGGGTGTCGTAAGGACAAAATGTAAAACACTTGAAATGCAATACACAACATACTCCTCCCCTTTTACTTTGAACATCAACCCCAACAACTAAAGGCTTTTGACATCATACACATGTTTTTGTTTTGTTTGTTTACCTTAGGAACATCAACGATAGAAAAACTTTTAAATATATATATGCACATAACTTCTAACACTAGGGAAAGAGGGTAGACTACCTTGTTTCCCTGGCTGAACCCTGGGGATTATTCTGCCCCAGCGACGTGGGTTAACTAGAGATCCAGTCTTTGAGGTTGTTTCCGCATTCTAGTTGGATAACGATGAAGAGGAGACACGGGTGGTGCATTTACTAGCGTGTCTGTCACAGTCACTGGTGTAGCTGGAGTAGGAGATGTATTCTCGTGGTGTGGGCAAGATTTCTGGTACCACATCCTTACCAGGGTTGATGTGAGACCCACGTTGTTGTTGGGCCTCCAAATCACAGGGGCCATCACCAGAGATTGCTGAAGACAATAACTGGTCAACATGTCTCCTCCATGTCTGATTGTTTTTAGTTTCAACAATGTACGAAACAGGGCCAGTTTGTGCAAGAATGGTTCCAGGTACCCATTTTGCTCCCTTTCCATAATTACGAGCAAGTACGCTGTCACCTCTGTTGAAACTTCTAAACTTCGCCTTACATCGCCTCTCCACCTGCTTTTGCTGTTGCGACAAGACAATCTGCTTGGTTCCTGTTGGTCTCAGCAGGTCCTGTCTGCTGCGTAGTTGTCATTTCAGCAGTGCAGTAGATGGGAAGACTTTAGTGACTGCATGTGGCGTGTTCCTATAAGACAACAGAAAAGTGTTCAATCGCTGGTTTAGGGAACCCTTACCCTGTGATGTTTTTAGGGCCGTAAGTGAGGCCTTTTTAGGGCCTCACTTACGAGCTGCTGGGGTATCCCAAAACGACTGAACACAGATCTAAGCCCTCAATGGTTTTCTCAGAATATGTGCCGTTCATAACTGATACCTCTGGCCATTTGCTGTGAGCGTCGACGACCACCAGAAACATGTGGCTCTCCATTGGCCCTGCAAAGTCGATATGTATTCTTTGCCATGGCTCTTCTGGGAAGTCCCATGGGTGCAAGGGGGCTATCTGTGGCATGTTTCTTACATTCTGGCAATCTGGACAACCCCTTGCTTCCTCTTCGATCTCTACATCAATGCCAGGCCACCAGAAGTAGCTGCGTGCCATCTCTTTCATCCTTACTACTCCTGCGTGGGCTGCATGAAGTTCTTTCAGCAAAAGGTTTCTTAGGGGTGGGGGTATAACGACCCGATAACCCCATAGTAGGCAGCCAGATTGCACCGTTAGCTCATTTCGTCAAACCAGATAAGGTCTGAAGTTGTCTGTCATCTCTCCCCTCTTTCATGAGAGATCCAGGCCAAAACTTCTTGTGAATCGTTTCACCTGAGCTGCAGTAACAGGCACACTTTGCACTTCCATAAAGTAAAAGATGTCAGTTTGACTAACTTCTGGTGGTGTGTCCGACAGAGGCAACCTGGACAGTCCGTCTGCATTACAGTGCTGCTCGGAGCTCCTGTACTTGATGTCATACTGATGTGCTGACAACAACAGAGCCCAGCGCTGCATGCGATTTGCCGCCAATGAGGGAATGCCGGTTTGGGGACCAAAGATAGAGGTAAGTGGTCTGTGGTCAGTGAGTAGAGTAAATCTGCGCCCAAACAAGTACTGGTGAAATTTCTTGACACCAAATACAATCGCTAAAGCTTCTCACTCAATTTGAGCATAATTGCTCTCTGCCGAGTTCAGGGTCCTTGACGCAAAGGCGATTGACCTTTCTTCACCAGTTGGCATAACATGTGAAAGTACTGTGCTGACACCGTATGGTGAAGCATCACATGCCAGCTGTATCGGTAGTGAAGGGTTGTAACGCGTAAGGACCTTGGATTGTGTTAAAACACACTTCACATCCCTGAATGCCTTCTCACATCTGTCGGACCATTTCCATTGTTTGGACTTGTTCAGCAGTTCATGTAAGGGACGAAGCATGCTGGCCAGGTTTGGCATGAACTTTGCATAGTATGTCAGTAGCCCTAGGAATGATCTTAGCTGGCTTACGTTCTTTGGAGATGGTGCACCACAATAGCTTTTACCTTCGATGACGCTGTGTGAAGACCAGCACTGTCAGTTACGTGCCCAAGATATTTGATGGTGGGTTGAAAGAATTCACATTTGTCTTCCTTTACCCGGAGACCATACTCCTTTAGCCGCTGCAGTGTCACACTCAAGTTCCTGAGATGGTCCTCATCATCTTTTCCTGTGATGAACAGGTCATCGAGATAACACTGTACTCCGTCCAAGCCACTCAAGATCTGGTCCATGGCACGCTGGAACAATGCTGAAGCCGAAGTTATCCCAAAAGGTAACCGCTGATATCTATATAGGCCCTTGTGTGTCACGATGGTCAACAGCTCTTGGGAAACAGGATCTACCTGCATTTGAAGGTAAGCATGACATAGGTCTATTTTTCTGAATTTCTGGCCGCTTGATAATCCAGCAAACAGATATTCGATTAACGGCAGTGGGTACTGTTCCACAGTTAAAACAGGGTTGACAGTAACCTTGAAATCACCACAAATTCGGACCATCCTTTCCATCCATTTTTAATATAGGAACAGTGGGTGTGGCCCACTCACCTACACTCACTTTCTTAAGTACTCCAGTTTCCTCCAGGCAGTCTAGTTCGGTTTCCACTTTTGGCTTCATCGCATAAGGAACAGGGCGTGCTTTTAGGCACTTCGGTTTAGTGTCAGGTTTAATGGCCAGTTTTACCATAATGTCTATCATGTTTCCTAGCTCGTCACCAAACACCTCTGCATGCTTCCTCAGGATGTTTTGCAAACTGGTAGACTTCCGCTACTAAGTGAACTTCCGGCCAGTTTAGCTTTATTTTCTCTAGCCATGCTCGGCCCATTAGAGCTATGTGACTACTGCCTTTCACAATATACAGTGGTAGTTTTACTTTCTGTTTGTTCAGCTCCACTGTCACATCCACAACCCCTGATAGAGGTACAAGCTCTCCTGTGTATGATTTCAGGGTCAAGTTCGCTTCCTTGGGACAGAGGTGTGGCCATTTCTCTAGATAGGTTGACTCTGCCACGAGCGAAACAGCTGAGCCTGTGTCCACTTGCATAGGGACGGCCTCCCCATCCAGCAGTCGCGTCACCCAGTAGCCATCAGAATTTGAAGACACAGACATAACATGTGAGAACTCATTTTCATACGATTCATCCTCATCTTTTCCTATATATTCCACTTGATTAACACGTTTCTTTTTATTTTTCCTGACATAACCTTTCCTTGGTTCCACATGTTTAGTTGGATTTACTTTCTCATTTACAGTCAGCTTTTTTGTTTTGACATGCACGTTTAATGTGCCCTTTTTTTCCCACAGTTTCTGCAGTCTTTGTCTTTGAACCAGCATTCCTGTGCCAGATGACCACACCTCCCACAGCGGTAACATGCTTTCTTGCCATCCGGTTTCATTTTCTCACTGTATACTTTGTGAACTTGACTGGATACACTTAACTCTTGCGCCTCTTTAGCCGGCCATTTCCATGGATACATTGATTTCTATTGCTCGCTCCAATGTAAGATTACTTTCGCATAGGAGTTGCTTTTGGATTGTCTCACTACGCAGTCCACAGACAAATCTGTCTCTTCTTGTGTCGTTTAGCGCTGTGCCAAATTCACAGTGTTCCGACAGTCGCTTCAAAACGGCAACAAATTGTGCAATCGATTCTCCCTCTAGCTGATTGCGTTTATGAAAGTGAAATCTTTCAGCAATGATGAGGGGTTTTGGTGCAGAATGTTCTTGGAGCAATGCTACAATGTCCTTAAATAAGCAATCACCAGGCTTATTGGGCTAAACCAGGCTGTGCAGTATATTATACGTCTTGCTGCCCATTACACTTAGGAACGTTGGTACTAAAACTTCATCTTTTATTCCGTTAGCCTTGACAAAATAATCAAACCACTCAGTATACGAGCTCCAAGACAGTTTCATCATATGGTCCGATTTGCCCCACTAGACCTGCCTTTCTGGTCTGTTTATCAGTGTATTTTTTTTCGACTCACTCTTTTGTAGCCGACTCTTTCCTCTCGCGCCGGATTGTATCGTCTTTTTGAAGTGCAGCCATCGACTTTTTTTTGTTTGTTTGTTTTGCGCCATTCTCCGAGCGCGCTTTGCTTCGCATGCGTTTTGCCTGTTAGCTTCCGATGTACGCGTGTGATCGTGTGCAGCCGCTGTCAACAGAATAACACTACATCTAGTAGTGTCGCGGAAGGTAAAAGAGCAATCACATCCTCGTCGCCAGTTTTATTACATCCTCATTAGATGAACGTGTACTGCATTAAATGACGACACCAACGCAAGCCTTTTTTGCACCATGCAATCTGTTCACTGGTATACAAGAGACATTCAGCGCACACTGCGCATGTGCAATAGAACAGAGAACCAGTACGGGGTGTCGTAGGGACAAAATATAAAACGCTTGAAATGCAATACACAACACACACTGTTTTGTCAGGATCACTCCAGACTTCAGCCACTTGTCAAAAAATGTTTTTTTTTTAAGATGAGAGATGTCATTCACCTGCACTCATTGTCATGTTTGCTCTCATTTTAGATGGAAGAAGATCATTATTTAATGCTTAGGATTCAACAATGGCATGTGAGCCAAACAAAATTACCCCAACTTTGTTCCCAGTTATAGTGATTTGCCATACCTTGTTGACTCCTGAAGCTTGAAATATTGCCTGTAAGATCTCAGCGCCCATTGCATGTCTTGTGCAGACATATTTAGTTAAGGGCCACTGTGTGTGCCACTGGATTGGAGTAACAACTTACACTCCAATGTATCACATGCTTTGCAAACCAACATACCAGGCGTTCTATATTTGGGTAATACACAGCATGGTTTTATGTGCAAAACCTAATTAGCTGTACTACTAATGAGTAAATTAGTCTCTCTACTGGAGGCAGTAATCTCAAGCTTTTTGTTTCTGCCTGTCAGTACGCTTGCTTTTTTTTACTTATGTGCAGCTTCTACATGAACTTAGCCACTCACATAGGTGGATGTACCATGAGGGCAAATGTCCAGACATATTGGGTGGAGGATCTAACTTTAATTTTTGCCAAGGCAGCCGTAACACAAGCCTGCAGCACTTCTGTCTGCTGCAGGGTTGAGCTACCAGGACCAGGCCAAAGAGGGCTTCAAGTTCAGAGAGTTACAATGACAGAGTTCCTGCCACAGCATCACAGCAAATGAGAAAAACAAGCCTGAGACAAAATGAAGAAGAAATCTTGAGAGGTACCAGACTCAAACAACTGGGTCTAACTGACAGCAATACTTACACGAAATACATACTACAAGCCATTCCCACTTCATAGAGCCACCATCTTTTAAACTAGGCCAGCATTATTTGACCTCAGGTTAAAGTTAGGGTCAGGGTTAGGGTTTGGGTTAAATTTAGGCTTTGGGTTAGGAGGTACCAGCAGTACTTTTGGCTGTTAATACTCTTTGTCTGCTGGGGTTATTTATTATTGTGTGTTCTTCCACTGAGCGGTAATAACAACTTGATCATGATAAGGAATGTAATGGTATGAAAAATTCAAAACAACCCGGTATCACCATTTTCAATTATGTGAATTGCGCACCTCTTTCAAAAAGACTTCAGCCACTTGCCTGTACACTTGTACTGAAGTGGGTGTTTCATGTTGTGATGTGGGCATGTTGGGTGTGTTTTGTCGGTTCTGCAGCTGGAGTTATTTATATTTTTTTTAACGGACTACTTTTTGTCCCAAGATGCACTGAGTGGTTGAAAAGCTGTGCCAGACTCAAGCTCATGCAGCCAGGTTTAAAGTCTACTGTTTACTGTTACAAGTTTTCTGCCCCAGCATTAATTCTAAGATTGAGTTCAAGTTGAATCTGACCCAAACATTGACTCTTTTAGAGATAGCAAGTGGCATAATTGGAATTGAAGAAAGCAAATTATTGACCTGACACCAGACGTACTTGCAAGCTCTATGCTTATGTTCTTTAACACAGCCTTTATTGCCAACACACCTATAGACCACAAAGTTGGAAGCACACAAATGTCGAGAATGGCACCATTTTCTATTATGGCCTCAGAATCATGTAAAAATGGGTCTGGAGTGATTTTAGGTACTACTGACAGGGTCTAAACTAGCCATGGCACTATGGTTTTATACTCTTTACATTGTTACACTGTTATACTCTACAGACTAGTTTACCCTAGTATACAGTTGTATAAACATAATGATTTTTATAATCCCACTATCCTGTGACACCCAGAATAGAACAGGCTCCCTTTTGAGTCTGGTTTCACTCAATGTTTCTTCTTTATATAATGCTTCTTCTTCATCTTAGTCATCCTCATTGTCCATCCCCTATCATTACATGCCACTCTATGAGGAGCATCGCCTTATGGGCATTATTTACAGAAATGCTACCCATGGGGTTCTGCAATACTGCTTTCTGGGCAATCACAAAGTGTCATGGTTCTGAATGAGGAAGGGCCCCTGATGATGGTTTGCTGCCCCTGGTGGTTAGTTCACAACTACAACCATCGGGGCGCTTTGTTCTTCTGAACCATGTGCACAGGCTTATGTGCACAGGAAGTTACCCAGGTGAGTGTCTCTTACCCTGATCTGGGAGTCACAGAAAACACAGTTAACTATAAAACAGTTGTTTTGTTAAGTCAACAGAATAAAAAATATTAGCAAACCAGGGTAAGTTTAAATGCATTATTCCATTCCATTCCATGTGAACTCTGGTTAGCATTAACACTACAAATTGTTACATACCAACTAGATATTCTGCTGGCAAACACAAAATATTTTAATAATCAGTTATCAAAGTTGGCTATCCTGATAAATTTATTTAACAAGTACTTTGGGCAATAAATTACTTGTGAATGCTGTATAGAAGTAAAAAAAAAAAAAAAAAAAAAACTGTGATGATTTTACAAAAGTAGTAATTTTAATGATAATATACTGCTACCAATATGTTGTCCTAAAAATACAGTTTTGCTCTTCTCTCTCTCTCTCTCTCTCTCTCTCTCTCTCTCTCTCTCTCTCTCTCTCTCTCTTCCTTTGGCCTGTTGCTCGGTAACAGTCTTGCAGGGACATCATGCTCTTCTCACATTTTAACGCACATCTTCGCCAGGCACTTCTGCTTCAGACCTGTGCATGTGGGTGAGAAAAAAGAGAGATTAATTAGATTAAATTGTTAAAAAGTATAATTTAAAATTGTTTCTTAAAGATGATTAAAGATGTGGCTCCTTGTATTTTACACTGTATTATCTCAACCTCAGAGCACACACTCACATAATCATGTTCTATCTTACTAGAGAACTAGTTACAGTTCTCTGTCTTTCAAGCACACACACACACACACACACACACACAGAGAGAGAGAGAGAGAGAGAGAGAGAGAGAGAGAGAGAGAGAGAGCATCTAAGACACCATTAGTCATGCGTGGTATTGTTTAATGAGATATTTTCTATCTCTTCTTCTAAGGCACATACTTCAATGTGCTCTGATCCCTACATGTCTTAAAAAATTGGCATGCATCCACATATGCCTAATATTCTTTTACAAGGTAGTATGACACAACTGAACTCTGGGTTTTCTTAATATTCAAAGAAACTGATTCAAGGAGAGGGCAAAAAATAGGAATTTTGGCTAATAATCTGTGGCACTGCAGGAGCTATTCGCTACACTGTAATCACAAACTGTTGCTGATTTCTATCCACTATGATTATCCTTTGTTTCTATCACCGTGCCTATGTTTTGTATCTGGACTAATATATTTTATTCAGTTAGTAAATCTTTTCACTGTAATGGATGCTTTGAAAAACATTAGCTATGTGAATGTGTGTCACTCTTTTTTTGCAGAAGCTGTAGGCTTGTATATACACTACCGTTCAAAAGTTTAGGGTCACTTTGACGTTTCCTTGTTTTCAGTGAAAAACAAAACATGAAATGAGTTGAAATATAAAATGTTACGAAA